>PISX010020379.1:0-35988 GCA_004024625.1 Mellivora capensis | reverse complement strand
CATCCTTCTGGTAATGTCATCTTAATCTCAAGGCTTCTTCTACAGACTCAGCTTGTTTGTGATAGACTGTAATCATCATGTTCTGGAATCAATGTATCACTGTTCCGTGTAGTTGTCTTTTATCATATTACCTGCCTAGAACCTATGGTAGGCAGCCTGTCCAGTCCCCCTCCTGGTCTGCACACCCTCTCTCCTTGAATGTGGGCCGGACATGGCAACTTCCTTCTAACCGATAGACTAGAACCTCAGAGATTAGGCCACAAAAAGGCTGTGGCTTCCGTCTTGGGCGCCCCCTCTCACTCTTTCACTCCCTCGCCCTGAGGAAAACCAGCTGCCCTGTTGTGAGCTGCCTTATGGAAAGACACAGGTCAGAGGGCTAACGTCTGGCTAACAGCTAGCAAGGACCTGAGGCCTGCCAACCGCCATGTGAGGGAGCTTGGGAGCAGATCTACTGCCATTAAGCCTCAACACTGTACCTCCAACCACATCTTCGTTGCAGCCTTGTGACAGATACGGTTTGAATCGGAGATGCCACACCTGGGTTCCTGACCTACAGAAACTCTTTGGTAGTAAATGTTGGATGTTTTAAGCCACCAAGTTTTGAGGTAATTTGTTGGCAACAGTGGATAACTAATAAAGGATCTCTTTTTCCTTCTGGGTTAAGTTCCCTAGTTTGAGGAAACAATGTCACTTCTACCACTCTGGCACCTTAAGATATAAATGGATGCTGCCATTTTCCTATATGATTCTCTCGTCCAGGTCCCACTGATTGGTCAATGAGTGGGCACCTGACCCAAGCCAGCTCAACCATATAACCTGTCACAGACATTGTAACTCACCTACCCAACATCTGTTCCCTCTGTTCAGCTTCCTAATAGAACCATAGCTCATGGGGACAGTCAGCCAGAGAGCGTAAAGCTAACGTACAGAGCAGAGTGGCAAAGAAAAACCAAGTGGCACTGTGTTCAGCACTTGGAACCTCTGTGAGGGAATCAACCAGGCTGGCCTTCTGACTTCATCTTAACTCTTTCTAGAAACCAGATGTACCAGAACAAACTTGCTTTTTCCATCCCAAGATCCAGCATGGTGCCCAATTCCAAGAAATATTTGGTTCTCTTGGTAAAATGTAACTTCCTCAATTTAAAGACCCGAACCCTGGGCCCTGGGGCTATGTATTTATGTCATTTTCTGAATTTAGATAATTTCATGTAGCCTGTAGCAGAGCCTTTATCTTTTCAAAGTCGTGAGTTTATGCTGTTTTCATTTCACTCTGACTTCCTTAAGCTCTTTCCTACCTTGTTCTAATACAAGAGCATCTTCATTTCTTTATTGAGCTACCGGTCTTTATACCCCTTCTACACAGCAATGCTCAAATCAGATTCCACAGATCATGTTCTATATTTTCATGTCCAACCATGTGTTCAATTACAGGTGTCTAGATGTAAGAATAGCAGCATTCAAGTGTTACTCAATTACTGTTATTTTTTTGAGCCGCTGAAGGTGCATCGCTAAGGCTTGGGAACCGATCTTCCCTGCTTTTCTCAGTATGCCCACAGTAGTCCATATCACACAGACCTGTGATTGCTTGGAGCCACATCAGAAAGGAAGTGAAGTCTTCAGTAAAGTTTTCCTTTCATAGCTTTCTCGTGGATCCAAGCACATCATAGAGAAATATCCACTGTGCATCCACATTAGGACTCTCCCACTCAAATTTCAGCACATTTAAACAGAATCATCTCACATACACAGTACGTTGAATAACATCATTATACAAAACAGCATGGAATCATTTTATGAAAATTGTTTGCACGAATGATCATATAATATTCTTGGAAAGGTATTATCATATTTGCTGTTTCATGTTATACGCCCTTATCTTGCAAAGGAGATTTCCTATAACTGGCCCTTTAGTTTCTATTCTGTTGCTGGTGGTCCGGATCACATCCAGACCCTCTCCTTGTGCCCTTCCCTTACATGTACGCACTATTAGTGACACACAAGGCCCTTGACAGCCTTAACTAGTGCTGAGTTAACTAACCAGACACCCAACCACATGCAAACTTTAAACTTGGTTAAATACAACCAGTGTATGTGTGACTCAAAGGGCACAGGTGTGAATATTCAAAAAGCTGGGGTTTATATTGGAAATTTGAAAAATCTCAGTAACCCTGACTACAGAATCCTATTCTTCCCTTGTTTAATCTTTACACATGTGAATTCTACTCTTGGTGTTATGTACCTACTTTTTGCTTCTTGTTTCTTTTTCAATATGCATCAGATATATGTAGGGAATATATTTTTAGGAAAATATAAATAAACTCAGTCTACCTTACTGTTCTCTTCCCCTCTAGAGCTTTGGCTGTTCTTTCAACCGCATTTTATTCCAAAATATGTTAATCCAAAAAGATTTTTAAAATCCAAAAGATTTTATTATTAAGTAATCTCTACACCCAACATGGGGCTTGAGCCCCCAACCCCTAGATCAAGTTTCATGCTCTATCAACCGAGCCAGCCAGGTAATCCAAAATATGAAGACTTTTATCATTCCCCTGCTAATGAACAAGATTGCCTCCAAATCATCACTATTACCAACAGTAAGCATTCTTGTATATGTTTTATGTGTGTGTACAAATACGAATATTTCTCCATCATCTGTCCCATAAGAGGACTTGCTGGGCCATAGGACAAGCGCACTAAAAGTTCTAATTTGGGGCGCCTGGGTGGCTCACTTAGTTAGGGGACTGACTCTTGGTTTCAGCTCAGGTCTTGATCTCAGGGTCAGGAGATCAAGCCCCACACTGGGCTCTGTGCTTAGCACAGAGTCTGCTTGGGATTCTCACTCCCTCTCCCTTTGCCCCTCCCCCTTGCTCTCTCTCTTTCTCTCTCTCAAATCAATAAATACATCTTTTTAAAAAAAGAAGAAAACTCTAATTCACCACTAAATTGCTCTTCAAAGGGTTTTTATCAATTTGCATTCCTTCTAACAGTCTGTCAAAATACCTATTTCCCTATATCTTCATCAATACTGAATCATATCAGTTTTTAAGATTCTTGCCAACCATGGGATGCCTGGGTGTTTCAGTCATTTCAGTGTCTGACTCTTGATTTCGGCTCAGGTCATGATGTCAGGATAATGAGATCAAACCCCACATCAGACTTGGGGCTACATGCTCATCAGGGAGTCTGCTTGAAATTTTCTCTCTCTCTCTCTCCCTCTGCCCCCCCGCCCCCCGCTAAAATAAATAAATAAATCTTTAAAAAGATATTTTCGCCAACCTGAAGGGGAAGAAATGTCCTTTTTTTTTTATTTTTTTAAAGATTTTATTTATTTATTTTTGAGAGAGAGAGAGAGAGCAAGAGAGCACAAGCAGGAGGAACAGCAGAGGGAGAAGGAGAAGCAGACTCCCTGCTGAGCAGGGAGCCTGATGTGGGGCTCGATTCCAGGACCCTGAGCTATGACCTGAGCCAAAGGCAGCCGCTTAACCCACTGAGCCACCCAGGTGCCCTGGAAGAAATGTCTTTCAAAATCAAGTCCTTGATTATTACTGAGATTGAACATCTTTCCAGGTGTTTATTTGCCATTATTATTCCTTCTTCTGTGACTCGCTCACTGGTAACCTTTGTCCGCTTCTCAGTTGGATTCTTAGTATTCTCATGAATCAGTTTGTGGGTGCTCTTTATAGAAATTCCAGACATTACGTTTTTGGCTCTTTTGCTTATCTTTCACTTTATTTAAAGCAACATTTGCTGTTCAGAGTGGAGGGGGAGGGTGGCCTTTCCATGGAGCTTCTTGCTCCCGTGTGGAAAGAAGCCTGCCCTCAGTCTTCCCCGGGGCTAAGGAGTAACCCCCGCGGTTGGTAACTTGGGCAGAAAAGAGAAGCCAAAATGCTCAGCTCAGTCCCATCCTCCCTGATCTCTGTAAGAAAGCACTCCTACTCTGCCGGGGCCTCAGCTCACACAGGCCTGACCTCAGGGTGGAAACACAGCAAACCTGCTTGCCTGGCAGACCTAAGCCATATTGTCCAGTATCAGCGGTGGCGGTGATGAAAGTAATATTTGTCTCTCCATCTGTCACACTCCTGTGTCTATCTCTTGATAGGTTCTTGGATCAGTCAGAGTCCAAACAGAAAACAGATGGCACATTCAAATTAGGATAATTCAGGAGCTTTTAAAAAGGCACCATTTACGGAGGTGTGGGCAGGGCGTCCGTGAGATCTGCGGGCTAGCCCAGCAACCCGGGGCTAAGAGCAGCAGGTCCGCCGCCATTCCCAGGCCTGGCAAGGTGAAGGGGAGGGGGACATGGGGGACTTGAATCCAGGATCATGTGGAGACAGCTGCCCTCCAAGGAGAAGAAGCCCTCCGTTGAAGGACACTGGTGGCTTGAAGTGGCTTGCCGGGAGGAAGGCCGAGAAATAGGTATCCAGACCTTCCTCTCCTCCATGCCTCCAGTCTCTAGATGAACCAAACAGATAAGCCAGACCGAGCAGACACAGAGAACAAAGGAACCCATTGATGTAATCCACATAGATCTGCCTACTGGACAGAGAGCAAGGAGAACAAGCTCTGGAGGGACATGCATCATGTATCTGGCACAGTTTATGTCGCTCCTCCCTGGGGATTCCCTCTCATCCTGCATCTGATTGAGAAACTCATGTCCCAATCCACGGGATACACAGAATCCCATTGGCTCCTGTTTTGCCATGAGGCAATCTTAATCCGGCACAATCCGCCGCCCCCCCCCCCCCGCCAAAACTAAAGCATTATTACCACTGATCGTCTTCGGGTAGGGAATCAGGTGAAAGTTAAGGGAATTTGAGCCAGCATTTTCCTGAAGTGGCCTCTGAAATTCCTGCTCCCAGACATATGCACACCTGCTTTCCAGTGTTCAATCAAACACTCATCTAGGTACTGCTAGAAAGAGAGTTTGCAGATGTCATTAATGTCCCAAACCAGTAATGAAAGGGAGAGTACCCTGGGTGAGCCTGACCTAATCCGGTGAACTCCTGAAAGGGTGAGGGCTCTTCCCGGAAAAGAAGGAGTCTATGGAGGCTTCCAGCCTCCGGTCACAGGGAACTGAATTCTACCCCAACCACGTGCTCCTGAAAGCGGACCCTGAGCTCCAGAGGAGAACGCAGATCATCACTGATATTAGCCTTCTGAGGTGAGAGCCCAGCCATGTTCACCATGCCTGGACTTCTGACCTCCAGAACGTGAGCTGATGGATGGGTGTTGTTTTCAGCTGTTGTCGTCCTGATAACGTGTCAGACAGCCATAGAAACCAAACTGGGGGTGAGCAGTAAAGTCACGTAAGCATAGCTGTTACCGTCCTCATCTCTAGCTGGTGATAGGCCCAAATCAGATCCCAGCAGGCTGCTGTGATCCGGGTCCCCTCTGCCCTCTTCCAGCCCTTGTAAGGTCAGTGGGATGACTCACGCCTTCCTTCTGGAGGAGCCGAGTCATCGGTAGTCTTGACGGTACTGGGTTGTCCATCTTCCACTGACCAGAGTTTCAGAGCAAGACAAGAAAAGAGGTACTGGCCACAGAGTCCTCCTTGCCCTCACGGGGGCAACACAGTTTCTCCCCCAGCGGTCAGAAGTCCTTGCCCGCCCCCACCCCCCACCCCCGATGTTTGAGAACTCCTGCACTGGCTGTGTAAGGACACGAGAGCCTAAAAGGAGCAGGGTCCATTTCAGCTTCGAGTTCATGAGCACCACGACCATTCTTCCTGTGGAAGAACTGCTACGGGACATGCTAGAAGCTTCAGATCCCCCGGGGCCTGCAGTTCCGAGGGCGGACAGCCAGAAGGTCTTCTCTGGCTCTGGGGGATGTGCTCATACACTGACCTCTGGCGTAAAGCCTACGCTCTTTTCCCTTGTTTTTTAGGTTTGTTTGTTTGTTTGTTTGTTTATTAGTAATCTCTACACCCAACGTGGGGCTTGAATGCACAACCCTGAGATCAAGGGTTTCGAACTCTTCCAACTGACCCGGCCAGGTGCCCCCAAACATATGCTCTTTGGAAGTCGTTTCCTTCCAGATGGTACGTAACCCAGGCTGTGGTAATCCCCTTCGTCATTCTCTCCAGCCACTGGGGTCCAGGCAGGAAGCCACACGGTCGTACCGGTGAAGTTCACAGGCATGTGCCCACGGCCACACTCCTTGTGCCGTCAAAGGCAACCCTTGTCTGAGGTGTCTGATAGCTCAGTGAAGGCTAAGGCGGCTGTAAGTCTGCACGTGATGCTGGAAGAAACGCATCAGGCAGAGAAGACAAAAAAGCAGAATACGTATTTAACCCGCAAGAGCAAAGCTCTGCTCCGTCCATGATGGATTTGACCTCAGTCCTCCCTCTGGCCCCAGCGTGTCCTTCCTTGTGCTGTGACATTCAGGAGCCAGCACCTTGCCTTTCACTCTAGAAGGAGGCCCCAGACCCTTGAGGCCGCAGAAGTTGCACCTACGTGGTAGGGCTCTCAGCCTCGGGCACGCACACATCTTACAAAAGCATGTAGAGTGCTAGGCATTTCGCCCTCCCCAGGTCGGTTAGCAGAGCAGCCGTCAACGGAAGGAACCAGGGTGACATCCTGTAGGACATCAAGATGACTGAATCCCCCTCCCACAATATGATGGCAAGAGGAGGAGACATAGCAGCGCAATTCATACCCATAGGCCTGTGCGTGTCAAGGACTGCGTATAGTCTGGCCTATGTCAGTCGCTCTCCGGTGCTACCACACAGCTGGTTTATTTTGTTTTTGTTTTTCTTAAGATTTTATTTATTTATTTGACAGAGAGGGAGAGAGCACAAGTAGGCAGGGCTGGGGGGAAGCAGGCTCCCCGCTGAGCAGAGAGCCCAATGTGGGTGGGGCTTGATCCCAGGACCCTGAGACCATGACCTGAGCCAAAGGCAGAGACTTAACCCACTGAGCCACCCAGGCACCTCCAAACAACTTATTTAAAAATCCTGTCCAGCTTTTACACTTGTTCCCAGGGGGCGGGTTGGTCCAATACAAGCTACTCTCCATTGCTTTTTATGATATTTAGGTGTTTTTCTTCGTTATACTATGATTTACAGAATATATTCAAAAGGATATGTATAACATACAGATAAATTATTAAAAACAATAAAAGATAATACATGTCTTAACAATATAAAAAATAAAATATATTAGTGAGGTTAGGAAGTAGAATAAGAAGAGAAACTTTAAGGTTTTGCCTGTGACCCTCTTTAAAGGCAAATTCATCCTCCTCCCTGAACCCAGAGGTAGCCGCTATCCCAAACTGATGTTGATCATTTCATGGCTTGTATTGTTTTTTTCTTTTCTTTTTTTTTCTTTTTTTAAGATTTTATTCATTCAGGTACCTGGGTGGCTCAATTGGTTGAGGGACTGCCTTCAGCTCAGGTCATGATCCTGGAGTCCCAGGATCAAGTCCCACATCAGGCTCCCTGATCAGTGGGGAGCCTGCTTCTCCCTCTGACCCTCCCCCCTCTCATGTTCTCTGTCTCTTTCTCTCTCATTCTCTCTCTCTCAAGTAAATAAATAAAATCTTTTAAAAAAAGACTTTAGATAAGATTTAGATAAAATCTTTTTTTTAAGATTTTATTTATTTATTTGTCAGAGAGAAAGATAGCACGCACAAGCAACAGAGTAGGCAGGCAGAGGCAGAGAGAGAAGCAGACTCCCCACTGAGCAAGAAGCCCGATGGAGGGCTCAATCCCAGGACTCTGGGATCATGACCTGAGCAGAAGGCAGATGCTTAACTGACTGAACCACCCAGATGCCACATACCCAAATATTTTTTTGAGTGAAGTGTCTGTTACAAACGTTTGCCTATTTTCAAATCGAGCTATTTTGTTGTTACTGAGTTTTGAGATTTTTTTTTTTTTATGTCTTCTAGATCCGCATCCTTTGTCAGATATGTTTTGGGCAGATAGTTCCTTCTAGTCTGTGACTTGTCTTTCCATTCTTCAGCAGGGCCTTCCACAAAGCAGAAATGTTTAATTTTGATGAATTTATTTTTTTTAATTAAAGTTGTTATTTATCTTTATTTAAATGAATCACACTTTTGGCCTCCTATATAGAAAAGACACAGCAATTTTCTTTTATGTTTTCTTCAAGAAGTTTTATAGCTGTAGGTTTTACATTTAGCCTGTGACCCATTTTGAGTTAATTTTTGTATAAAGTGCAACGTATGTGTCAAAGTTCAGCTTTTGCTTGTGAATATTCCAATGTTCCAGCGCCATTTATTAAAAATATCATCCTTTTTCCATATTTGCATTTGCATCTTTGTAAAAAACAAAAAAACAAATTGACCACGTACATGTGGTCCATTTCTGGTCTCTCTTGTTCTTTCCTACTTTGTTTACTTTCTAGAACTTTTATTCAGTTTCTTTTCAACTCTGCCTAATCCTTCCTGATGGTCTATTGCTCCTTTGCCAAACTTTTGGTGTCTTCTGTATTTCTTGAGGCGCCTGGGTGGCTCAGTCAGTTGAGTGTCTGACCCTTGATTTCAGCTTGGGTCATGACCTCAGGGTGGTGGAATCGAGCCCCGCATTGGGCTCTGCGCTCAGCATGGAGTCTGCTTGTCCCTCTCCCTCTGCCCCGCCCCTCTCTTTCTCACTCAATCAATAAAAATAAAAATGAAAGGGGCACCTGGCTGGCTCAGTCAGTGGAGAGCATGATTCTTGATGTCAGGTCATGAGTTTGAGCCCCATATTGGTTGTAGAGATTATTTAAAAATAAAATCTGTAATAAATAAAATGTGTATGAACTCACGTTCTTTGGAAATTTCTCTGAGCAAAGTGAGGTCTCGGTGCAAACGTGTTCCTCCACGGAGGAATCTTCCACGTTCACTTCTGCCAACTGATTGGGGACACCACAAACCTAGAATCTATTCTAAGCTTCAGACTTGAGAGGTTCTCCTGACACACAGTTATCAGGCATCACTTCCAAGTGAGGACAGCCCCCAGGTCTGGAGACAGAACATCCTCATTGTCTTTTTCTGTCAGTAACATTTTTCAGTTCAGTCACATCTCTAGTTCACCCACAGGGAATCCCAGCCTCACCTGGAGGTTTCCCATCCAAACTCCTTGCCAGGCGCACCAGAGGTGGTATCATTTAAATCAACTTTTAATACAACATTTCCAGGGCACCTGGGTGGCTCAGTTGTTCAGTGTCTGCTTTTGGCTCAGGTCATGTTCCCAGGATCCTGGAATCAGAGCCACACATCAGGCTCCCTGTTCAGCAGGGAGCCTGCTTCTCCCTCTGCCTCTGCTGCTCCCCCTGGTTGTGACCTCTCTCTTCCTCTCTCTCTCTCTCTCTCAAGTAAATAAAATCTTTAAAAGAAAAAACATTTTTTCCACCCTATTTTCTGTTGCTCATGGGGGCAAGATACCTAAAAGAGTCATGAAAACCTATTTTTAAGTGAGATATCCCCAACATAAAAAAATTGTACTAATATTCACTCCTTTAGTGGCTCTGGGATTTTTACTCCTGAGTATTGCTTTATGAATAAATCAAACATATCCGAAAATCTGTATTACAAAGTTTCTTTCTAACGATCCAATTTTATCACTTGATCAGTAGGAAGAGGGAACTAGGTCTTCTGACATAAAGATGAAGCAAACACAGGTCAACATCATTTCATGTTAAAAAAAAAAAAAATCAGGGGCGCCTGTGTGGCTCAGTGGATTAAGCCTCTGCCTTCAGCTCGGGTCATGGTCTCAGGGTCCTGGGATCAAGACCCACATCAAGCTTCTTGCTCAGCAGAGAGCCTGCTTCCCCCTCTCTCTCTGCCTGCCTCTCTGCCTACTTGTGATCTCTCTCTCTGTCAAATAAATAAATAAAATCTTTAAAAAATAAAATTAAAATTAAAAAAATGTTTTAAATCATAAATTTTAAAGAAGGAATTTATAACTTTGGATTCTCAAAACCAAAAGTCATGTTACAACAGAATTTAATATCAGTTTAAAGACCAAGTCAATTTTCTATCAGGCAAATTCACTGCAATAGATGGAAAACAGAATATGTTGCAAAATAATTTACAGTGTGTTTTTCATGAATTATAACATAGGCGGAGGAGAGAGTACACTGCTCAACCCCAGTCACATGTAGGCAGACAGATGTTAGAAAGAGAACATCAGTTCACAGCATAAATTTATATTTTCAATCATGTTAAATTGTTACTTGGGAAGCACAATCTTAAGGAAACAATAATTTCTGAAGCCCTATAAACACTGTTTTTTGTTTGATTGGCCCTCAATCAAGCTAAAATATCAAAGAAGACCTCTAGAACAAAGCTCCTGTTCCAGATATCAATCCCACTTAGAAGAAAAGATATTAGGGGGGAAAGTCAAACATCCTTTTTAAAGATCTATTTTTATTTTAATCAGTGACTACAATTCATGGGTGGGGTGGGGGTAACCTCCTCTGGGTTCTTCTATTAAGGTATAATGTTATGTACAATAAAATGTTCAGATTTTAATGGCTTTTGACAAGAATATGCATTCAAATATCATTACAATCAAAATATTAAACATTTCCATTGCACAGGAAAGCTCCCCCTGCCCTGTTCCAGTCACCCTCCTCCACCCTCGCCCCCAGACGTAGCCACAATTCTCATATCTGTTGTCATGGTTGTTTGTCTGGATCATATGTTGGAAAACTCTTCCATAAAGAGATAAATAATATGGGGCGCCTGGGTGGCTCAGTGGGTTAGAGCCTCTGCCTTTGGCTCAGGTCGTGATCCTAGAGTCCTGGGATTGAGCCCCACGTTGGGCTCTCTGCTCAGCAGGGAGCCTGCTTCCTCCTCTCTCTCTCTGCCTGCTTCTCTGCCTACTTGTGATCTCTATCTGTCAAATAAATAAATAAAATCTTTAAAAAAAAAAGAGAGAGAGATAAATAATAGAGCTCCTGGCTGGCTCAGTCTGTGGAGTATGTAACTCTTGATCTCGGGTTGTGAGTTTGAGCCCCATGTTGGGTGCAGAGACTCCTTAAAAATAAAAGATCTTTGGGGCGCCTGGGTGACTCAGTAGGTTAAAGCCTCTGCCTTCGGCTCTGGTCATGATCCCAGGGTCCTGGGATGGAGCCCCACATCGGGTTCTCTGCTGGGCAGGGAGCCTGCTTCCTCCTCTCTCTCTGCCTGCCTCTCTGCCTGCTTGTGATTTATATCTGTCAAATAAATAAAATAAATTAAAAAAAATAAAAGATCTTTAAAAAGAGACAAATAGTAAATATTTCAGGCTCTCAGCCCGTTTATGATTTGTGTCATTACTACTGCTCTTCCTCCTCCTCCTTTACAATCCTCTAAACATGTAATAACCACTCTTAGCTCAAGGTCATACAGAGAAATAGGTATCAGGCCAGATTTGACCAATGGGCTGTCTCTCATCTAGAACCCCATATAGATGGAATCAAACAATATGTACTCCTTTGGTCTGGTTTCTTTCACTTAACATGCTTTTATTTTTTTTTAAGATTTTATTTATTTATTTGGCAGAGAGATAGAGAGTACAAGTAGGCAGAGGGAGAGGGAGAAGCAGACTCTCTGCCGAGCAAGGAGCCCGATGCGGGGCTTGATCCCGGGTCGCCAGGATCATGACCTGAGCCGAAGGCAGAGACCCTACTGACGGAGCCATCCAGACACCCCTTAACATGCTTTTAATATTCAAACCATGTTATTACACATATCAGTCACCTGTCTCTTTTTTTACCGATTTGAGGGTTGTTGATTTTTTTTGTTTTATTTGTCTGTTTCTCTTTCATTTTTTCTACACTTATCTTTATTATTTCTTTCCTCCTTTATTATCTGAGTTTAATTTGCTCTTTTTCTAGCATTTTAAGGTGGAAACTTAGATCACTGACTTTTTAATTTTCTTGTTTTTTCTAACTTTAGCATTTAAAGCTATAAATTTCTTTCAAAGTGTTGTTTTAACTGCATTTCCCAAATTTTGATATGGTATAGTTTCATTATCTTTCACTTCCAAATATTTTTTAACCTCCCTGTGATCTCTTATTGATATATAGGCTAAAAGTGTGTCCTCTAAGGGCGCATGGGTGGCTCAGTGGGTTAAAGCCTCTGCATTTGGCTCAGGTCATGATCCCAGGGTCCTGGGATGGAGCCCCACATCAGGCTTTCTGCTTGGCAGGGAGCCTGCTTCTCTGCATACTTGTGATCTCTGTCTGTCAAATAAATAAAATCTTTAAAAAAAAAAAGTGTGTTCTCTAATATCTAAATGTTTAGATATTTTCTGTTTTTTTTTTTAATTTATTTTTAACTGACTTCCATGGTGATCAGAACATACTCTGTATGGTTTAAGTCCTTTGAGATTCACTGAGAGATGGGAAACAACTGATTTAAATCCTCTGATTGTCAGGGTCTCTGGGTAGCTCTGTTGGTTGAGCATCTGACTCTTGGTTTTAATCTTGGAGCCATGGGATCAAGCCCAGCATCGGACTCTGCTTGGTATGGAGTCTGCTTGGGATTCTTCTCTCCATCTGCCTCCCACTCTGTCCCTCATCCCACTCACACTGTCTTTCTCAAATAAATAAATAAGTTTTTTTTAAATAAGAATAAATCTTATGACTG
Source organism: Mellivora capensis (assembly GCA_004024625.1). Lineage (NCBI taxonomy): Eukaryota > Metazoa > Chordata > Mammalia > Carnivora > Mustelidae > Mellivora > Mellivora capensis. Next base: position 23,412 of record PISX010020379.1, on the reverse strand, counting down.
CCCAAACTTAATGCCTGGGAGAATTTCTAGATCATGGCATAAATAGGAATAACTTGGGCAGAATCTAGAGATGCCAGGAATTAAGAAGTTGGAACTCAGAATCTGGAGACAAGGCAGCTAGAGTTTACAGAACAGAATACAAGAGTGGGGATTGCTGCACAGAGAGAAAACCCAGAATGTTTACAGAGGATCTCACTCCAGTATTCAATGTATGTATGTGTCAGCATATGTATGTGAGGACACATCCTGAGACTAGAGAAAGAATCATCGAAAAGGATTAGAGGGAACAGTGCCTGACACTTACACAAGTCCACACTAGAAAACTCTAAATTCACCAGGTATTAGGCACAGTACTTGGGCATTTTGTAGAATGCTTCCCAGGAGTGAGAAATAATTGGTCTTAGACTGAGCACTGCCTCAGACTCACCTAACACATCATAAAAGCAAGACCTGAAAGTATCAAACTGTTTGAAAGTAACTTAGTTGCATCCCAGAACAAAGCCCAAGAAACTTTAAAGGGCCCTGCTTAAAAAAAAAAAACAAAAAAAAAAAACAAACTAGTCTGTCAATTTGCACATTTTAATTGGGATATTTAATCCATTTACAGTTAATATAATTATCAATATTGTTGTGTTTTAGTTGACCATCTCATTACTTGTTTCTATTTATTCCCTATGTTCTTCTCTTTGGTGTTTTTTTTTTGTGAATATTTATTTATTTTTTTAAGATTTTATTTACTTATTTGACAGAGAAAGAGAGCACAAGCAGGAGGAGCAGCAGAGGGAGAGGGAGAAGCAGACCCCTGGCTGAGCAGGGAGCTCAACATGGGGCTTGATCCCAGGACCCCGGGAATCATGACCTGAGCAAAAGGCAGATGCTTAATCGACTGAGCCACCCAGGTGCCTCCTTCCTTCTCTTTGTTTCCTTGTTCTTCCATTTCTGCCTTCATTTTGATTAATTAAGTATTTTTAGCATTCCATTTTTATCTCTGTGCTGGTATTTTTAAAACTATAGTTTTAGGGACGCCTGGGTGGCTCAGTTGGTTAAGCAGCAGCCTTCAGCTCAGGTCATGATCCCAGCGTCCTGGGATCGAGTCCCACATCGGGCTCCTTGCTCGGCAGGGAGTCTGCTTCTCCCTCTGCCTCTGCCTGCCACTCTGTCTGCCTGTGCTCGCTCTCTCTCTGACAAATAAATAAATTAAAAAAAAAAAAAAACTATAGTTTTAGGGGCACCTGGGTGGCTCAGTGGGTTAAAGCCTCTACCTTCGGCTCAGGTCATGATCTCAGGGTCCTGGGATAGAGCCCCGCATCAGGTTCTCTGCTCAGCAGGGAGCCTGCTTCCCCCTTGCTCTCTGCCTGCCTCTCTGCCTACTTGTGATCTCTATCTGTCAAATAAATAAATAAAATCTTAAAAAAAAAAAAAACCACTATAGTTTTATTGCTTCACGTGCCATACAATTCACCTACTTAAAGTATAATATTCAATGATTTGGGTATATTCACAGAGTTGTGCACCCATCACCACAATCAATTTTAAAACATGTTCAACATCTCCTCCAAAAAAACCTTATACCCTTTAGTTTCCCTTCCTTCTGGGGGGAACCATCTCCTAGCACTAGCCAACTACTAATCTACTTTCTGTCTCCATAGAATTTCCTATTCTGGACATTTTGTATAAATAGAATGTTTTATCATATGGCCCTTCTGGGTCCAGCTCATTTCAGTTAACAATGTTTTCGAGACTCATCCATGTTATAACATGTATCAACACTTCATTTTTTTTATTGCCAAATAATATTCCATTGTATGGATATACCAATTTTGTTTATCCATTCATCAGTTGTTGGATACTGGGTTGTTTCCACTTTTTGGCTGTAATAAATAAATCACTATGAACATTTGTGTATAAGTTTTTGTGTAAACATGTGTTTTCATTTTTCTGGAGTATCTACCTAGGAGTTTAGTGTTGGGGTTATATGGTAACTCTGTGTTTAAGCATTTGATGAACTGCTGGATTGTTTTCCAAAGCAACCCATTTTACATTCCCTTGGCAAAGTATGAGCATTCCAATTCCCATATCCTCACAAATACTTGTTATGATATGTCTTTTTTATTATAGCCTTCCCAGTGAGTGTGAAGTGGTATCTCATTGTGCTTTTGATTTGCATTTCCCTGATGGGGAATGACGTTGAGATCTTTTCATGCGCTTATCGGCCATTTGTATATCTTCTTTGGATTCTATTGGCTTTTTACCTCTACCAGCAAAAGGGAGTGGGATGAGAAAATTTTAATAGCAAGTAGCAGGTGGACTGTGTCAAGATACTTTCCTTTAGGGGATGGTAGGGGTCCATCAGGCAGATTACCCCCCTAGTGCCCACCAGCTGATTCCTGACTGACTGGTTTAATATTCCATTTCTGGGAGAGGCTGAAACTGTAATTAAGTCTCTGTTTCATGATGTAGGGCTTTGCCCACGTGACTCCATTTGGGGCCTATTGTCTTGTTCTTAAGAACGGCTTCTTCTGAAGTGGGCAGCTAGTAAAGTCTCTCCGCTCAGCTCTTTGAGGCTTCCAGCTGTTTTTTCTCCCGTAATCTCTTTGGAGTCTCTCCACTCATGTAGTTTAGGGATCAGCCAAGGGTTTTAGAAAAATTTATATATAGATTCAGTGCTGCCCCTTCTGTAACTCCCTCCTTTCTGGTTTTCCCTCCTCGATGTCCTACTGCTTTGGCAATCCCAAACTCTGTCCTGTGACTACTCAGGCTAAGCTTTCTGGTTTTTTCTCTATCCCTCTGTTTTGTAACAACTGGGAAGGACTCTCAGAGGAGAAACCATAGAACTGTGGTTCTCACCAATACAGTTGCCTTCTTTCAAGAATTGAATCCCCTCAAGTTTCTGCCCACCTTTTGTCCTTCTTCCAGGGTATTCCAGTCATTTGTAAAAAATGTTTTGACCAGAGCTTATAATTTTTACCAACAAGAGGGCTAATCTGCTGTAAACCAAACTGCCAGAACCAGAAGTTAGGATCTTGTTCCTGCACGGTTAGCCTTTTACTATTGGTTGTAAAAAGTATTTATTATCGTATCAGGGTGCCTGGCTGGCTCAGCTGGTAAAACATACAACTCTGAATCTTAGAGTTGTGAGTTTGAGCCCCATGTTGGGCCTAGTAGAGATTACTTAAAAAAATAAGATCGCAAAAAGAAGTATTTCTATTTTGTTATACAACTAATAAATACTCCTGTTGAAAAATTACCAAATGATACAGAACTATATGAAAGAAAAATTAATTTTTTAGTAATTAAAAAATACATTGCTTTAGTTCTTTATTTATTTATTCACATCTCACCCCCTTCTCCAATAGTAGTTTGATATCTCTCCTTTATTAACACACACACACATTATTTTTACATGAATGGTATGATGCCATGCATGTTATTGGACAATCTGCTTTTTGTTCACTTACTACATGTTTTAGAGCTTTTCTCTGGGTACCTATTTATTCTTTCATCACATATTCATAGAGCATTTACTGTGTGTCAGGCACTGTTCCAGGTCCTGGGAACCAACTCAGTGAACCAAACATACCCAAAACTTGGCTTCACAAAGCTTACATTCTGCCGAGGATAGGAAAAGGTAGACGGAAATAAGCACTACATAAAATAAATAAGGTGCTAAGTGCTACAGAGAAAAAGTAAACGAGAAAGGCAATAGAGTCCTAGCCCTCTGGAAGCCATGAAGGAAGGTGGGATCTACATGACATTCATTCCATGGAAGGGGACATTTTGACCCCTTGAACCATTAGTATGTTTTCTTCGGTTGATACCACATGGTGTTCCTGTTGAACCTGCCCGCCCCCCCCCTCCCAATCCAGTGAATGCTCTTCTCCTCTGTTGAAGGACAAGTTGGCCTGGGTCTGTCTTAGTAGAGCTGCAACCCAGCGATAGTTTCCCCCAAACAATGCCATGCCAAGGTACTCTGGCCTAAAGGACAGCTTTCCCTGTGATCTCGAGGATACTCATTTTGAGCCTGGATCCCACCTTCTTCACGGTCATTCCTCCCTTGGAAACCAGGGTGTTCTTCCTGCCAACAGACCTACATCAACACTTTGGTGCTCCATCTGACCAGGTCAGGTCTGCTTACAGTCCAGCATCAGAAAAGGAGGGCTCTCTCTCATGGGGCACCTAGGTGGCTCAGTGGGTTAAGCCTCTGCCTTCGGCTCAGGTCATGATCCCAGGGTCCTGGGATCGAGCCCCACATCGGGGCTCTGCTCAGCAGGGAGCCTGCTCCCCACCCCCTCTCCCCGTCTGTTGCTCTGCCTACTTGTGGTCTCTCTCTGTCAAATGAATAAATAAAATATAAAAAAAAAAAAAAAAGGAGGGCTCTCACCACCATCCCTTCCTTCTCACAGGCCTGGGGCTTCCAATGCAAATCAGCTTACCTTCTCCTCACAGACCAAGCCTCTACACCAAGGGCATATGTAAGAATCCTACTTTTATGAAGCCACAGAAGGCTTCATCCCTCCATTCCCTCAGGGCAAGGGGTGCCTATCTAACACGCATTCCCATAAATAATGGATACCACTAAGGCTATCCTTCTCTGAATGGAGGAGACTCGTTTCAAGGTGAAGCATTAAATCCGCCTAAGCCGAGAAGAGGGCCAGCGGCCTGGCACTCTCTTACATATGGATATATCGTAATTTAATTGATTGTTCCTCTACTTTGAGGTATTTGTTCCCCTCATTTTTTATTATTATAAATAATTCTGCACAAATATCTTGGCATGAGTGCAGATATTTCTGTAGAAGATTCTTGAAAGCGCAACTGCTGGGTCAAAAGACACATGCATCTAAATGTAAAACATTCCCAAATTGCCCTACAAAACAGCTTTACTGATTCTTACTCCTGTGCATTGCCCCACTCCAACCTCATCACGAAATAGTAAGAATCATTTTTCACTTCTGATATTAATATTGTTTCAATTTCCATATCTCTGATTACCAGTGAACTTGAACATGTTTTTATGTTTATTGACCATTTTTCTCTTGCTGTGAACTGACTGTTCACGACCTTTGCTTATTTTTCTATCGGATAGTTTGTCATTTGCTTATCTTGCACACATTGTTTTAAGTGTATTCCTAGGTATCTTGAAGTTATCATTGTTAATTGATTGCTACAGACAAATAGAAAAGCTATTGATTTTGGTATGTTGGCATCCTTTCCGAACATTTTTCTTGATTTTAATGGTTTTACAGTTGATTCTCATTCCTTTCCTACAGAGACCATCACATCATTTTCAAATAAGTTTACAGTAATTACTGATGTATTTGGATTTATGCCTACTGTTTTATTCTATATTTACTATTGATCATGTTTTCTGATTTCCTTTTTTCCCTCTCTGCCTTTTGAGGTTTGATAGCACATCTTTGATTCTTTTGTGGTCTGGACGTTCTGCATTCTGTTTCTATCCTTCTGTGGTTGTCCTTCATGTTTTGTTAAATACTGAAACACATTTTTCTATCAATGTCAAGAATCAAATTAGTTAATGACTTTTGCCCAAGCAAGGTAAGATCATAATACACCTGAACTCCACTCCTGATCCCTCATGTCCCCTGTTTTATTGAAATCATTTGAAATCTTAGCACTGGATTATTTTTTAAAATCTTTTTTCACATTCCATCTCTGTTACTTAGGAATCCTTTACTTTGTGCTTTTTGCTATATAGAATGTTCTGGGGGCAAGCGGCTGGCTCAGTCGGTGGAATGGGTGACTTCTGATCTTGGGGTCAGGAGTTCAAGCCCCACGTTGGGTATAAATTACTTTTTTTAAAAAGCCCTAGAATGTTCTGTTTTCTTTTGTCACCTCCTTTGGTTTAAAACGTTGCGATCATTTTTTTAATTTTACTAGTGATTTACTTCTATATCACCAGATATATTCTCAATTTTTAAAAAATTTTTTTTTGAGAGAGAGAGCATGAACAGGGATGGGGGTAGACAGAGGTAGAGGGAAAGAGAATCTTAAGCAGACTCCCACTGAGTGCAGAGCCCAAGGCAGGGCTGAGATCACGACCTGAGCCAAAATCAAGAGTCAGTCACTTAACCTACTGAACCACCCAGGTGCCCCCAGATTTATTCTCATACTTCTATTTGTCTGATTAGAGAAGTTAAGAACAGTCAGCATCTCTTAACTCCCTTCCTCTACCTCAGATGAAGACCTCGGCATGCCTCTGCCTGTCTTGCCCTCCCCCCACTCGCTTCTCAGACTTTCTAAATATAATGGGGTTTATAAATCCAACTTACATTTCAGCCATCTATATCCTTATTGTTGTTCAATTCTTATGATATATTTAGTTGGTTTTAATGCTCACAACCCCATCTTTTATAGTATTACAATGTTCCCACTTTCAAGTTCTTGATTTTAATTCATTTCTGGAGCAGCTGAAGTGCATCTTCAAGTTGTTTACTTAGAGAGAACACAGGAGTGGTACATTCTTTTGGACATTCTTCTCTGTAAATCTGGAATGTATTTCTGTCATTTGTGCATGTGAATGACAGTTCGTTGGGTACAGAACTCTTGTGTCACAGTCTTTTATCCCGAAGCTCCAACCATTGCTCCCTGTCTTCTAGTGTTCAGAACTGCTGAGACGAAGCCTGTGTTCCCTTTGTCACCTGACTTAACGTATGGATCCATACAACATTTTTCTCTCGTCTTAGAAAAAATAATTTTTTCATTGCCAGGATATGCCCTCATACAATTCTTCATTAATTTTCCCTGAAACTCATGGGCTTATATTTACCTCATCGTTTCTCAGCACAGGAAGTCATTTCCATTGGGTCTGTGAATATTACTTCCATTCGCTTGCTCCTAATGATTGTAAATATCGCTTGGCTGTGACTTCCTCTCTGTCATCCCTCTCCAGGGCCAATACAGCAACCTTCAAACTCTTCTCTGCGCTCTTCCTCGACCCCCTATTCCTTTCTCACTCTCTACCTTCATTTACGACCCTTGAGGGCGTGGACGCTGATCACTTTGTTCACTGCCCTGAACACTAGCTCCCCACTGCTCTCAGGCTCTCAGAGTATGATCCAAATCCAGAGTGTGGCCACTGTAGCCTCCGGTTAGTGCCCCCCCGCCCCCCGCCCTTGCGGCCTGGCCAACCCCTCTGTGTTCTCTGGAGGTCAGCTTAAATGTTGCTTCCTGAGGAAACTCTCCTCCACTCTCACACCTCTTCTCGGCTATGTCCGGAACTTTGTCCTTTGTTCATTTTTTTCAGTAAATATTTACTGAGTGTCCCCTATGTGCGGGGCACTGTTCTAGACCCTGAAGGTAGGTCAGTGAACCAAAAAGACAAAGGTCCCGCCCTTGCGGGGCTGAATTCAATAGGTATTTTGCATAGCGCTTCTTGAATGTGTAAAATTATTGATGGTGGAACTGTTTTATTCTGCCTCTCCCACAGCACAGGCTTGATAACTGAAATACCGCCACTTGTGGAAGCTGGGACTCTGTGTTACAATCCAGCTCTAGCCCTAGCAACCAAAGAGGGGCAGGAGCGTGGATTCTTGATGCCACTCCGGCGGGAAGTGGGCGGGCAGCTCCAGCACCATGCACGGGTGGATAGAGAGCCTCGCTCAGGCCCAGCAAGCCCCCCTCTGCTTCCCGCGGAGTGTCCCTCCTCTCCAGGCCTGGACCGATCGCCTCCATGCTGCCAGTTCCAAATGCACACTTTCTCCGCTTAGCAACCCCAGGGAGAAAAGCGTTTCTCTCCGCAAGCGCAGGGCCTCGAGGCCCAGACAACTGGTGATTGGCCCAGCTTAAGTCACATGCCTTTCCTCGCCCTATCACGGCATCGGAGAGCGTGGGGCATTCTGATTGGCCAAGCCTGGGCTGAACTCCGGTGGGCGGGACACCAGGACCTTAGCAGCAAGATGTCTCAGAATTCAGGAGGGAATCCCCAGAGGAATAGCAGGTGTTACTCGCAGGAAGAAAGACATGTGCTCCTAGGCCAAAAGCAACAATGGCCCATTCTCACACGATGGGTTTTCTTGTATTCTTCACTTCCTGCAGCCCGTGTTTTTGCACGCACCTCTCGCGCTCAGCCTGTTCCTTCGGTTTTCTCTTTGGTAGCTGTTTCCTGGAGGTGCTGTCCTCACGCTGAGTGTAGGCAATGGGGGAGCCCAGGGAACCTTGAGCCCGCTCTGCACAAGGCCACCTGGTGAGGACAGTGGCTTCAGATGGCTCTTTCAGACTTTGGGGAGCTCTGTCCCAGCGGGCTAATCCCCTCGAGAAGTACTGCGCAGACCCAGCCGAATCACCTTGCACCTCTGAAATCATACCTGAAGACCAGGTTCGTAGAAGGCCCGGTCCGATTTCAAGAGCAAGGCGCTAGCCCTTCTCTGGAGTGGGGCTGCCCCGATGTCCAGATGCCTGGCTGTGTTCAAAAGTCAGGCCCAGGGGGCGCCTGGGTGGTCAGTCGGTTAAGGGGCTGCCTTTAGCTCAGGTCATGATCCCAGGTTCTGGGATCGAGCCGCATCCGGCTCCTTGCTCAGCGGGGGTCTGCTTTTCTCTCTTGTCTCTGCCTGCCATTCCCACCTGCTTGTGCGCTTGCTCTCTTGCTCTCTCAAATAAATAAATAAAATATTTTTAAAAACAAATAAACAAAAGTCAGGCCCAGGCCAAAGTCCCCTGTGTGCCCCTCAGCATTTACTGCATCAGTGTGGCTGCCTCAGGCCCCGGGCCACACTGTTTTGAAGGCCCTGCATGCTTCGCTTTCCTGCAACACGGAGTTAGGGTCTCGGTTCAGATTATTACCAACAGGCCATCCATTTAGGTGAAAGTTCAGTGGGCTGGTCCCAAGTCGGGCAGGGTATAACCTGCTTCTCTCCTGCGTAGGACTGTCCCGGGTTTTCGGAGCACCACCATCCCTCGCACCTGATCCCTAAATGTCAAGGACTCCATCCATCATGAAGGCAACCAAAACTACAGTCACGCATTTTCCAAACACCTCCTGGGGGGCCGTCAACACACTCTTCCTCAGCTTTTGAAGACTGACCTCTCCCCACACTCCCCAGTTTTGCCAGTATCCTTAGTGACTTCACTGTCCTCATGGACAACCCCTCCAGAAATGGAGCAAGCATTATGTAGAGAGAGGGAAGGAGGGTTGGCCTTGGTTTTACCCAGAATTTTCCAATACCTGCTCACCATTCTGGGAAACCACAGAGAACAAAACCCCAGAGATCTGTTTGTGCCACACACTACCTTTGCAGCCTTGGTGCTCCCAGTGATTCCATGTTCACATACAAACCTCTGACCCCTTCATTGTGTCTTCAGGACAGTTGTGCCCGAGCATTTAGGTACTAATACACAAATATGTCATCGTGCACTATTCTCCCCATATTTCTCCTTATATTACTCTTGGGGCCTTAATTAGACATTTTTGACATTTGAACAGTTTAGACATTCGAAACTACAATATTGTAGGTAATCTTACCTACGCATTTATTTCAGGCTAGTAAAGGAGATATTAAGAAACATTGGGGAGAAATGTGCGTTGGGTGTGAAGCATGGAGAACGACAGGTCTAGAAGCTTGGCGGATGTCAGCAACAAGAAGAAATATTTTTTTTGTTCAGATCTATCTTACTTCCCTTAAATAACAGACCCACAGTAAAGACATAACCTGCCTTGGGACAGGCTGATTGGTCTTTGATACCACTGGGGACCCAATGGTAGCCAAAATTCAGGTTTTCCACATTTTCCCTCACAAGCATCACACCTAGACACTGCTGCTCCCCAAATGACCTGGTCCCAGAGAGGAGAGTCCTGGCAGGGACAGACTCACACAGACATGGAGAGAGGACTCCTCCTGTGTTCATCAGTGATCTGTATCACTCGCGGTTCCTGGGGTCTCATCAAGTCCCTCATTTTTTTCCTGAACCCCCTATGGCTCTGGAAGTTTCCTACTTTGTGGGCCTAGGATCACATTCAGGGCTAGCACGTGGGTTCCCCAATTCCCCTTTCTTTGTCCCCTGAAACACTGCAGACCTGGCCAGCTGGAGTTGGTCTCCAAAGCAACAAAGCCCTCCCTCTCCATGCTGCAGGAGGAGAGCTGGAAGCCTTCTCTGAGTCAAAAGCTATTTCTCCTGGGTGAACCACCTCTCGGGGGCTGGATAGGGTCATGTTTGTCGTGAACACAGAGGAGCAGAAACAGGAGGTCTTCATTGGGATTCCGTGCACAGGGGCCTCTCTCACACCTCCACTTGAACCGTCTCTGGGTTTTACTGGCTTATCATGTCGCCCGCATGTGAGTGGACCATATAGAAGATCTTTCTCTGACTGCCCGGAGGCCCGTTCCTGTGTGTCTCTATGTTTCTGCATCCTAGACACACAGAATTCCAGCTCCCGAGGCAGCAATAAATGATTTGGGTTTTCCTGTGGGTTTGTGAGATGACAGCGGAGTGCTAATGCTCCCCACGTGCTCCCTCGCCCAAGTTCTCCTGCCTGCAGCACGTCCCTCCCCTCTCTGCAGCCTCTCTTCCTTGCTCTCTCTCCATGGTGGCTCCAGCCTCCTTACCCATTCTCTCTCAAAATCAGCGTGCAAACCTCCGGCATCATTAGCCGGACAGAAGCTGCTGGTCATTCACCCAGGCATCCCCCAGGAGGCCTGGGCTCAACTCCTCTCCCTCTCCTGCTCGGCAGATGCTCGTGGTCTTCAGCAAAGTGCAGTAGGTGTGGGCCCCCGGGTGGCTCAGTGGGTTAAAGCCTCTGCTTTTGGCTCAGGTCAGGATCCCAGGATCCTAGGATCAAGCCCTGCATCGGGCTTTCTGCTCGGCAGGGAGCCTGCTTCCTCCTCTCTCTCTCTCTCTGCCTGCTTCTCTGCCTACTTGTAATCTCTGTCTGTCAAGTAAATAAATAAGATCTTTTAAAAAAAAAAAGTGCAGTAGGTGTGCTATTGGCTTGTGTCCTAGAGACTCTTTGGGGTCAAGCCCCGACCACAGCCCCCTGCTCTTTCTGCTCCCCAGCCTTGCCTTCACCCCGAAGCTTCCCTTGGGGATGTGCTCTCCAGCACCGGCCTGGCTCTTCAGCTACTCTTTCTTCCAGGGCCTCTCCTTGGACCCCAGCTGGCCCATAGGGGACCCTCGGGGGTAATCAAAGCCTTTGGGTGGCCTCTGGGAGCTAAGGACTGGGAGGCTGTTAGGGAGGCAAACCTGTGACTCCTGGGACTCACCAGGCATGGAGCCAGCTTCTACTGGGGCTCCTGGTACCCCTTCTTCCTCCCTCATTCCCTCACTCCAAAGGGAGCAACCAGGGTTGCTGCTCTGCCTCCTCCAGGCCCCCATCTCCAGGAGGAAGGGAGTGTTTGCCATGCTCCTTTCCCACGGGCACGGTCCGCTATAAGACGCCCTTCACAGCCTCAGTCCAGTCTCATTCACAGGGCAGGAGAGAGTGGAGGCTTTCATGCCACAAAACCCTGGTGTTTGGACTTGTCCCGGAGACTGCCAGACTTTTGGTGAGGCCTAGGGCTGCCGAGACACCCAGTAATCCCAAAGGACCACTCTGAAGACAGTAGGGAGCAGGAGCGAGCCAGGTCCAAGGCCTGAGGCGCTGTCAGATGAGGGGCTCTCTCTTCCCCCCTCCCCAGGCTTCACTTGCGGAGAACTGGAGCTACGTCCCCACCAGCCCCCTCTGATGCCAGCCCTGATCCTAACAGCCCTCTCGTGCTCCTCGTTAAGAGCTAGAATGCAGATGGCCCTTCCAGATTCCGAAGGGTCTAAAATTGTCCAGGAAAGCCTGGCTAAATCATTCCCACGTTGACTGGTTGCAGCCCTCCCAGATTCTCAAAGCTGAGTTTGTGCCCCTTGTCAAACCGCTCCCCCTGAATGTTCCCAGAGACGGTGCACACGTGTGAGAGCACCTCCCCTCCCCAGGGTGATCTGGGGTTACTAAGTCAGCACTGCCAGCTGACAGGCCTACAGACACTTGGACTGGGGCCTTGAAAGCAAACCCTCAAAGGGGGAAGGGTATGCAGGTGATCTAAGGGTTCCCAGGAGAAACTAGTGGGGGCGGGGCAGGGTGGGGGACAAGGCCAAGGAAGGGGGTCAAGTGAGGCAGAGCACTGAGCAAAGTCCCACAAAGGGTAACTTCTGCTGGACCACACAGTGGGCTTAGAGGGTGGTGTAGGCACTCCCAGGCTTGTCCCGATGGGGAGCAGGGGAACCCCGCAGTGACCGGTAAAGATGGCCCCCGCCCCACGTCAGTTCTCAGGCTTAGATGGAGTGCAGGCTGCCGGGTGGGGAGGCCCTCAGGGAGCTGGTGCACAAAAAAACAGCCCAGGGGAATGTGGACGGAGCACTGACCAGGCCAGCCTCGGCCTCTCTTCCATGACTTCTAGTGCACTCTTCAGAGCGGAGACCATACTCCTCTGGCATGTTCTAGCAGCTCCGCTAACTCAGCTCCCATCCCGGGGGCAGAGTCCCTTGTTGCTCCATTGCCTGTCCCACGCATCTGCTCCAGGGACAACTCCAAACAGTCCAGGGCTTTGTGGCATGAAAGCCTCCACTCTCTCCTGCCCTGAGTCCGGACTGAGGGACGGGGGCAGTGTCCCTGGTTCCTCCCTTTGGAGTGAGGGATTGAGGAAGAAGGGGTACCAGGAGCCCTGATAGAAGCTGGCTCCATTCCTGGTTAGTCCCAGGACTTGTGGGTGAAGCAGGACTGGACCAGGTGTATTTCCTCCCAACTCTTCCTTCCTCCAGGAAAAAACCCAACCCCTTGAGGAATTGTAAGTCCGTCCAGGCTGGAGTTTCCTACTTCCTCATAATGGAGGCACACTATCCCTTCTACATGAAGGATATCAAGGGGAACCCCACAGAGCAGGCACCTCCTAGACACGTGGGGTCTGTCTTGGATAAAGCCATCCTCTAATCCATCAACCGAGTGACTGGTGGGTTCCCCTGTGCCCCCTCCATTCCTCCTGCCACCTTCCGTCCATGGTCCTCTTTTCTTCCTCCTTATCCTCTGCTGTCTCCAGATGGAGTGCTGTAGAAAGGGCTGGCCACGGCCCCACGGACAGTCATGAGTGTTTCACCCTGGCCTGGAATCAAGGCATCACTGGACTCCCATTCCGAAGGGTCACCAGACACCCCCTCACCATCTGTCTCCTCACCTTGTCCTGTCAAGGGGAGGCTGGCTTTTCCTTGGCTTCACTGGAGCATTTCCTCTTGAGCAGGCTACCTATGGGCTTTAGGGTCTGTGTTCCTCCAGGGCAGAAACTTGGGTGGACTGACAATCTTAAGAGCTCTGGCCTCCGGCTGCATGTTATAACCTGTCAGGGATCCTGAGCAGTGCCCCCTCTGATAGGGGGTTCCTTTACTGCTAAACTGTCTCTTGGCTACCTGGGGCCACCAGATCCATCATGAAATCCAATCTCCAGTCTGCAGCCCTGGTTCTCTACATGGTGAATTAGCAAGAAACCTCTCCATTGTGTTGACAAGAACATCAGCTCAAATTGCTTTGAGTAGAAGGGGAACGTACTGGTTTGTGAATTGAAAAGTCACAAAGGCAGTCAGTTCAGGACCGGCCGGATCCAGGATCTTGAACAAAAGGCTGGTCAACTACAGAACGTAAGTCACATCTAGCCTCTCACTTGCCTTATAAATAACTTTTTATTGGGATGCAGCCATGTTGATCTGGTACACATTGCCTGTGGCTGCTCTCAGCGAGCAACCGCAGAGCGGAGGCGTTGCAACAGAGCCCGTATAGCCCGCAAAGCTGAAAATATTGGCTCCTGACCCTTTATAGAAAACTCTGCCAAGCCCTGGCTTAAACACGATCGTCAGGAATCTATCTCTCTTCTTCCTGATGGTTTTGTTGGTTCCCCTCAGCCCTGGCCCCTAAGCTGTGGAGACAGAGGGGCTGAGGTGTGGTTCCCCAAGTGCTGGTCAGAGTGTGGTCCACAGGAGGAGAGATGCCTTCCGAGCAGGCCAGAACAACAAATGTCCGCTCTCCAGGCTCTGATCTTGTCTTCCAAGCGGTGTTCTAGCAAGCTGCCCCAGTGACGAACCCTCAGCCACCTGGAGGGGACCCTTTAGCCCAGTGGCATACGGAGTGAGACTGTCCCTGTGTGTCCCCTTGTTGTCAAACCCAGAGTGAGATCGATAGTGGCTGTGGCTCGGAGACAATGGTCGTGATAGAGAAGAACACAGTCTGTGATGCCGTCCCCAAGGAACCCTGGGGATTGGAGTGGCCCTAGACCAGCACCGAGGCTGCTTTTGATCTGGATGGAACAGTCCACACATGTTTCATAAAGTTCTGTGAAATCCCTTGGCTTGGGGCCCCTTTGGGGGATCAGTCCTCACCTTGCCATCACAACTCTGTCGGCAAGACCATCCTCAAGACCTCACAACTTCTTGGCCAGGATGTCTAAAAACGGGAAACCCATAAACGGTGAACCTCTCCTGCCACACCCCTGCTGCAAAGGAAGCTTCTTGATCCCTGGTGGGAGACCCAGGCACAGGAGGAAATGTCTGGTCCTGGTTTTGACCGTCTGGCTACAGAAGACAATAATCGAGGCACACTATTTCTCAGAGTGCTCCACTCCAAGTCATTTCCAGATAGGCTGCCGGGTGAGCGGTGCTGTCCACGTAGAGCCCTGGGCGCAGGTGTCCCATTTTATTTGGATGTCCTCTGCCATCCTGGGCTGGAGGAACCATGCTCTAATTAGCCCCAGCATCTGCTCCCTCCCCAAGGCCCCAAAATCATCCTGCGTGGACCTCAGGGCTACGGGGAAGCCGTTTTGAACCAGTACCAACTGCTTTCACACTTCATTTATGAAGCCCACGGAATCCTGTGTGCTACCCACTAACTGGGGTGGTCTCTGTCCTCCCTGGAGTAGGACGTTCAGGCCATTAGAAGAGTTCTGTATCCCTCCTGCCAAAAGGACCCACTTCTCCCCCTTCACTGTCAACAACTGCGCGCTCCCCAGTAAAGTTCCTGGCTTGTCCCCCACCTCCATCTGGGTCTGGGAGGCAGACGTGGGTCACGTAATTCAAGGTCACAAGGAAAGCTGCAGAGGGTTGCCCCAGGCTGTCAGCCGAGGCTCTTTTCCAGACCCTTCTGCCATTCCAGTTAGCCTGCGCTTCCTCATTAAAGATGGTTCTTGCGACCCGAGGAGGTGACCTTTGTAACGCAGCAGCTGCACCTTCAGAACTATGATAACAACACTGGACTTAATCTGGCCTTCCCTCTAATATCTGATTCAACTAGGAAGTGAGGCGGGTAGCAACCCACTTTGGTGGGGGGCTCCATATTCACATTCCTTAAGTATATTCTCGATAATCCACTCCAGCATTAAAAACTCTATCATCTATTAACTCTGTAGTCTGGGCCTCACTGCCAGATGGGCTTTGATGAGCAAATATCATCAATTTATTCTCCCCACTGACCTACTATAACAACTTTCATCCTTTCGTCCTAGACCAAGGTGGTTTGCATTGCCTCCTTCCCTTCAGAGAACCATCGCTCCTTCATTTCCTGTGGTTTAGATGGCACGGATCCCCCACCCAGTCCCCGCCTCCGGAGCCCAAAGGTGGGTATGCGACACAGGCCTGCAGATCATGCCTTTTCTCCAGCCTTAGTGATCAGTTCAGGGATGGGAGCGAGCACGCAGAGCTGGGCCAAACTGGTTCTTCCCTGGTAGTTTTCTGTCAGACCCATGAAGAGAGAAGGCTCTCCATTCCCAGAGAGCACCAGCTGGAGCTCCCTGTGGCCATTTCATTGTCCCCGGGGAAGGAAAAAGTTTACAACAGAAGAGAATGGGGCCAACAGGCCAATCCAACCAGAGATTAAATAGAGCTGTGAGATGAACAGAGAGAATAAGAGAGAACTCTGGTGACCATGATTTGAGCCTCTGGCCCCAACCATTTGAGCGCATCTATG
Organism: Mellivora capensis; assembly: GCA_004024625.1. Classification (NCBI taxonomy): domain Eukaryota; kingdom Metazoa; phylum Chordata; class Mammalia; order Carnivora; family Mustelidae; genus Mellivora; species Mellivora capensis. The sequence goes on along the minus strand of PISX010020379.1, from coordinate 7,493 downwards.
CTTTGAGGAAATAAAATATTATAAGTCCCCCAGTCTCTTATTTCGTCTTTGTTTAGAATTGTCTTTGAAACCAGAGGTTTCAGTAACAATAAATAAAGAATCATAAGAGAATGAGAAGTTACTGGCAAGAGGGCTTTTGAGAATACAAAGCATTGGCTGGATATAATTTTTTGTGTGGCAAAGATTAGGAGTAAGTTGAAAGGTACAAGGCACAGAAAGAGAGAGGGAGGGAGAAGGAGAATATTAACCATATGGAGTTAAGATCTTATTTCAAATTACATTTATTCTTATTTTGTATCTCGTCGTGAGGATATTGAGTAGTTTGTATGCAAGAAGCTCTCCTATAATATGCTGCTCTAACTACAATGGTTTATTGTTTTATAACCCTTAACCTTGAGACTGTGATGCTTGTTTATTGTAGAAAATTGTATTTACTCATCGTACGTTTGTTAGAGGGTATTGAACTTTCCATCAACCTTGTAATATTTAACCTGCTGAGGATGACTTCAGCGGTCTTGTTTTATTTAACCAGAAGTACAGAACCGGTAGATTTTCTTGGCATTTAGGATAAGTACTTGTAGGTTCTTTCCCCTGCACCCAAGTTGTGCAAAGACAAGCAGGTACTGATCCGAGCACAGTCACGTTAAAAGCACAATACAACGGCGAGCCCTGTTCGATGTAGGAGAGCTGGGAGTTCTTGCCACAAGGAGAACACTGTCTTCCTTTTTTTTTTTTAAATAATTTTTTAATAAAAATTTTATTTATTTATTTGACAGACAGAGATCACAAGTAGGCAGAGAGAGAGGGGGAAGCAGGCTCCCCATTGAGCAGAGAGCCCAATGCGGGACTCGATCCCAGGACCCTGAGATCGTGACCTGAGCTGAAGGCAGAGGCTTAAACCCACTGAGCCACCCAGGTGCAACCCCCCTTTTTTTCTTTTTTAAAATTTTGTCTATACAAGAAGATGGTTGTTAGCCAAACCTGTTGGGGTAATCCCTTCGAAATATATGTAAACCAAACCATCATGATACACACCTTAAACTGACGGAGGTCAGTAATTTCTCAAAGGGCTTTTTCACTTCTGCAAACCAATGGGTTTTTTTCCTTTTTCTTTTTAAATGTATGTATTTATTTATTGTAAGTAATCCCCTTTCCACCCAATGTGGGTCTGGCATTCTTGACCCCGAGATCAAGAGTTTCTTGTCCTACTGACTGAATCAGCCACAGGTGTCTCAAGGCACACATATATTGACTCAACTTTCCCATGGCCACACAACTGTCCTTTCTTTGCCACATGCAGGGGAATGGATCCTAACTAATACACCTTCCAATCGCTTCTCGGCCTTTTGGCTAAGATCAAGTGTAGTATCTGTTCTTATCAGTTTAATACACCTTCCAAGAAGGAGTGGTGAGGGAGGCCTAGGCTAGAGGGGTCAGCAGACTCAGAGGAGCACAGACCAGCTGATCCCTGGGGTTCTGCCTACACTGCCCTCTTTCAGGGCCTCGGGCTACACCAGGGATTCTTGGGCACTGACACTTGACCAAGCATTGATTCCTAGGGCTCTATGATGCCCCTGAGGCTCACAGGTTAGAGTGGGAGTGGATGGGGTTGGCACAAATGGAGATCTGGACCTGAGTCCACCTTACAGGAGGCCCCGGAAGGCCCCAGCCGTAGCCTGCCATCATTCACCTACTTCCCGAGAATGCAGCTGGAACGCCCAGCCCAAGTAGCGCTCCATCTCTGCCCAGATCCCTGACCTGTATGCATTAAGAGCTTTTTTCATAGAAAGGACCTCATGTGAGCTCCTGGATTCTCCTTCCCAGCTAAATAGAATAAAAGGCCTACTCCACACCTGACCATTACAGATGCCAGTCAAAGCACCCACCCCTTGAAATATACAAAGTTAGTGGTTCCCGTCAGCTAACAACTAATTCTCCGATCCTTTTGGCCTCAGCCAGAGAAGGATGGGTCTTGGGGAATGGTAGTGGATCATCACATGTTTCTTCTGTGATGACTTTGAAGCGACTGTTCACGGTTGGGTGGGATTGAACGTGTTCGCACAGCTGCCTGCACAGGCTGCCTCCCATCCACGACCTCCATGGCTGTGTGGTTCTAGAATTATACCCTCCAGCCGTTGTGTGGTTCTAGAATTATACCCTCCAGCCGCTCTGGAGCTAGGCGTGACTGTGGCCCCCACCTGGTCTCTCCTCCCCGGCCCTCTCATGCCGAGTGTCCACCGCGTCTCGGATGCCGCAAGGGAGCCCAGAGCTCGCTCAGCTCAGTGGGATGTTTGGGTCTGGTCACAGCTGACACCTGCTTTGGTCAACACTTCTGGGCGGTTTTCCCTCTAGTACTACGCTCTAAACATGGCAGGGAGGGGGAAGCACTGTTTATCATAAATAACCGTACTACTGGCCAGAAACACACATACCCAAAGTGCAGAAAAATGTACAAAATCATGGTTGACTTCTGACTCAAGCTTTTCTTCCAAGTTCTACAAGAGAACTGTTTTGGGGGATGGCTGACCTCTAACAGCACCTCCGTAAGCGAGGGGATTGTCCTTTTCTTTTTTTTTGTCCCAAAGATTTTTTTTTTTTTTTTTTTTTTTTTGGTCAGAGAGAGAGAGCAGAAGCAGGGGGAGCGACAGGCAGAGGGAGAGGGAGAAACAGGCTCCCCGCTGAGTGAGGAGCCTAATGCGGGGCTCGATCCCAGGACCCTGAGATCATGACCTGAGCTGAGGGCAGACGCTTAACCGACTGAGCCACCCAGGTGTCCCACAGGGGGCTTTTCATGCAGGCTCTCCCTGAACCTAAAAGGCCCACCCGCTCCACACCAGGAGGAAAAGTTTTCTTTCAAACTCTCCTGCTCTCTGCTTCCGCTCCAACTGTTTGTGTATGCACAAGCCTTCCCTCCCGTCCTGCTGGAGCCTGCTTCCTGGGACTCGGTAAAAGCTGTCAGTTGTTTGGTCCGGGCTGGGCTCACACCTGGTGAGGGGGGCGGGGTTGGGGCTGGGGCCACTGGTTCAAGTATCTACACGAAAGAAAGACTAACCTCCCTACTACCAGCGTCCACATCCTCTTGGCATCCAGCCCACACCCAGAAAGAGCTGTTGACGCTGCATTCAGAGTCACGTGGCCACATGGCCGTATTGTCACTCTGGTCTTTGAATGTCCCATGCTTCAGGAAGGCAGCTAGGGGCCCAAAGTGGACCTGGCACCACCACTGTTGTTATCTCTATCTCAGAGTGATTTCCACAATTTCCCCCTGACTTTGAGATGGGATTCCAAATTTCATTACCGCTCAGGCTTGATCAATCTTCATTTCTTTGTGCTTTTAAATCTGCAAGCTTGGCAGTCAGAGTGCGCTTCTTCTCTGGAGCTTGAGAAGAAAGGTTTAATCCAAGATGTAGCCTAGAACCATCACCCATTAAGTAAAAAAAAAAAAGTCTCAGACTAGACAGACATCCCCACCTCCCACCAGTGGATTTCCCTGACATTGCTGGAAGTCACACACCATGAAATCCCCCCAGATACAAACCTAACTCCAGTGGGACCAGAAGTTTTTGGCAGAGCTGGGAGAGGGGGCTGCATGAGTCTCTGTAAAGCAGAAACCCCTCAGACGTGTGCTCCTGGAACACCCCTCTCCCCGAGGCAGAACCACAATCTCCCTCTCTTCCCCCATCGTTTGGCGGTCGGCCCCTGCCAGCCAGGCTGGCTCAGGCCCTCCCTGCTCTGTGTATCAAAATCCTGCCAGCCTGAATATTCCACTCTGCAAACCAAACTAGAAGCCAGCCAAATGGCGCTTTGCAAAACAAAAGCCCAGTCATTAGCTAAGCAGCTAAACTAACCAAATGTTGTTCCTCGAATGTGTCCCCAGTGGGCCTCTGTGTCCCCCACCACTCCAGGACACATACCAGCATCCAATTTTGTCCTGTTGTTTGAGATGACATTTCCACTCCTACCCTCAACCCATCTTTCTGCCCATCCCCTTCTCAGTGTGTGCAGTTATGAAAATAGATTGCAAAGTCCCATCCCTCGTTCAATGTGTGTGTTGCTCGTAAATACTGATGGGGTGAACGGTGATTATCTGGTGCTCAATAATAAGATGTTTCACTGTGTGAATAAACTGGGTAGAATTACATCAGAGAACTGACCCTTGACTGATTGGGCTGAGAGGAGAGAAAGGTGGAATATATAGAGGAGGAGACCGGGACCACCCCCAGATCAAGGGTTCTTCGTGGGGGCACCTGGGCGGCTCAGTGGGTTAAGCTGCCGACCCTTGATTTTGGGTCAGGTCAGGATCTCCGGTCTGGGATCGAGCCCCAGATCAGAGTCCTCGTTCGGCAGGGAGTCTGCTTCAGGATCCTCTCTCCCTCTGCCCCTCCCCGCTCCGAATAAATCTTAAAAGGGTTCCACTTGTTGCCATTAAATTGAAACCAAATGAAACACCTTTTTTTTTTATAAAAGGATTTTATTTCTTTATTAGAGAGAGAGAGAGCCAAACAGGGAGAGTGGCAGTCAGAGAGAGAAGCAGGTTCCCCACTGAACAAGGAGCCCGATGTGGGGCCCGATTCCAGAACCCTGGGACCATGACCTGAGCCAAAGTCAGCCATCTAACCGACTGAACCACCCAGGTGCCCCTGCCAAATTAAATACTTTTGTTGCCTCACAGTTTGACCTTTTTTTTTTTTTTTAAGGTTTTATTCACTTATTTGTCAAAGAGAGAGAGCGCACAAGCAGGGGACCACTGCTGGCAGAGGGAAAAGCAGGCTCCCTGCTGAGCAAGGAGCCCAGTGTGGGACTAGATCCCAGGACCCTGAGATCATGACCTGAGCAGAAGGCAAACGCGTAACCGACTGAGCCACCCCGATGCCCCACAGTTTCACCTTCTCTACACAAGAAGCATAGTTTCCTGAATATTTACATTAAATTTTAAGCTCACAACTTTAATCAAGTTTTATAAAAATTAAAAATTAAAAAGTTCTGCCTTGCCAAGGTTGGAACAGAATTACACTTTCCCTAGCATTCCAAGCTCTGAGCTTACCTGTTTTTATGAAACGACCCTCTGGCCTCACACTACCCAATAGAACTTTCTGCAGTGACAGAAACATTCTATAGAGGCCCCGTCCAATATGGTAGCCATGAGCCCATGTGGCTACTGAGCACTTGGAACGTGGCTAGAGCCACTGAGGAAAATAAATTCTGATTTTATTTAATTTTAATTAAAATAGTCACAAGCAACTAGTGGCTACCATGTTGGGCAACACGACTCTAGCCCAATTCCACCAATGACAATGAAGGCCATCATAAGAAACTGTCAGGGAGGGGCGCCTGGGGGTGGCTTAGTCATTAAGCATCTGCCTTCGGCTCAGTCATGATCCCAAGGTCCTGGGATTGAGCCCCACATTGGGCTCCCTGCTTTTCCCTCTCCAGCTCCCTTGTGCTTGTGCTCCCTCTCTTGCTATCTCTCTCTGTCATAGATAAAATAAAATCTTTTTAAAAAATAAGAAACTGTCAAAGACAACTCAAAATTACAGTGACTGTAGGATAGAGGTTGGGGTGTTCACTAGCTCATATGCCGTCCTCTCTTTAGGAGATATTTTTTCTCAAGTCTAAGGACCTGAAGAGGAAAAGGTGCTCTTTAACAACTAGGTCGTTTTGTTTTGTTTTCTATGAATTACATACTCAGTCATGTTTCCTTTTTCCTTCGGCTGTCAGGAAGCTCAGCCAACTTTAGACCCTACCGTGGATACCAAGATCGCCCTGAGTTCCAGCGGTCCCTTTCCCACCCTGTTGTCTTTTTCACTTGTCTGTTTTGTTTTTAGCCTCTCCTTCAATGATTGTTAGTACATTTACAGAGTGGAGAGCCTATCCCACACACGTTTCTATCACCCCAAAAAGAATCCTTGTGCTCATTTCTAGTCACTCCATATTCCCACAGGCAACCACTAATCTACTTTCTGTTTCTGTAGATGTGCTTTTTCTGGGCATTTTATATAAATGGAATCCTATCGTATGTGAGTTTTTGTGTTTGGCTTCTTTCACTGAACATAATGTTTCTGAAGTTCATCTGTAGAATCCATCAGTACTCCATTCCTTTTTATTGCCAAATAGTATTCTACTATACACATACACTACATTTGGTTTATCCTTTCACCAACTGATAAAACATTTGAGTTGTGTCGGCTTTGGGGGCTACTGGGAACACTGCTACTGTGGACTTCCACTTGGGAAGTCCTTCTTCAGACGTATGTTTGTGTTTCTCCCAGGCTCATAGCTACAAGTAGGATTGCTGGGTCACCTGGTAAATGTATGTTAAGAATCAGCCAAGCTGGGGTACCTGGGTGGCTCAGTTGATTAAGCCTCTGCATTCGGCTCAGGTCATGATCTCAGGGTCCTGGGATCGAGCCCTGCATCGGGCTCTCTGCTCAGCAGGGAGCCTGTTTCTCTCTCTGCCTGCCACTCTGCCTGCTTGTGCTCTCTCTCTCTGACAAATAAATAAATAAAATCTTAAAAAAGAATCAGCCAAATCTGTGCCAAGTGCTGTACTGTTTCTCATTCCCACAAGCAACGGCTGAAGGTTCCCATTTCTCCACATCCTCATCGACACTTGTTATTGCCTGTCTTTTTTATTATAGCCATTCTAGGGGGTAAGTGGTGGGATCTCACTGCGGTTTTAATCTCCATTTCCCTAACAACTAATGGTGAGCATCTTTTCACGGGCTTATTGGCCGTCCATATGTTTTCTTTGGCAAAGTGTCTATTCAATGTCAATGTCTTTCACCCATTTTTATTTTTATTTTTTAAGATTTTTAAGATTTTATTATTTGTCTCGAGAAGGAGAGCAGGGGGAGTGGCAGGCAGAGGGAGAAGCGGACTCCCCTCTGAGCAGGGAGCCCCACATAGGACTTGATCCCAGGACTCTGGGATCATGACCTGAGCCGAAGGCAGAAGCTTAACCCACTGAGCAACCCAGGCATCCCTCACCCATTTTTTAAATTTAGTTATTTGTCTTCTTATCATTAAGCGGTCTATTCTGGAAACAAATCCTTTTTGGCAGACGTAAGATTTACAAATATTTTCTCCTAGCCTGAACCTGGTTTTCATTTGGTGGTTTTTGAATAGAAAAGTTTTTAATTTTTGTGAAGTCCAATGTATCATTTTTTTTCTATTACTTATGCTTTTGGTGTCATGCCTGAGAACTCTCCTTAACCCAAGTTCACGAAGATTTATTTACTCCTGTGTTTCTTCTAAGACTTATAGTTTTAGCTCTATGGCCCATTTTGAGTTAATTTTTGAGTATGGCATGAGATAAGAGTGGAAATTAATATTTTTGCATGTGAATATCCAATTGTCCCAGAACCATTTGTTGTGAAGACTATCGTTTCCCATCAAATTGCCTTGGCACCTCCAGCAAAAATCAACTGACCATAATTATGAGGGTTTCTTTCGGGACTCCCAATTCTGTTCCATTTATTGGTATACCTATCTTT
>PISX010020378.1:0-35977 GCA_004024625.1 Mellivora capensis | reverse complement strand
CTGGGAGGGCGGCCTGAAGGCCATGGAGTGCGCCCTGCACCTGGAGAAGAGCGTGAACCAGAGCCTGCTCGACCTGCACCAGCTGGCCGCCGACAAGAACGACGCCCAGCTGTGCGACTTCCTGGAGAGCCACTACCTGCACGAGCAAGTCGAGGCCGTCAAAGAGTTGGGGGGCTATGTCACCAGCCTGCGCAAGATGTGGGCTCCGGAAGACGGCCTGGCAGAGTACCTCTTTGACAGGCTCACCCTGGGCAACAGCGACAAAATGAACTGAGTTGGGACTGTTTCCCCGTAGCCCCAGGGCGCATGGTGACTCTGCCTGATCACCATGCTGAGCATGCGTATTGCAGTATTGCTTCTGCAAAAGGTTCCAGTTTTTTTCTTCCAGTCTTGCCTTTCATCCAATAAAGTTATTTGGTTACTAAATAAATAAAGGTCTCTGGTTGATTCATGCGTGCAAATCTCTCACCTTTTAAGTTTTAAAATAGGTAACCAGTAGTCCCTCTACCCACACATGCCCCATCCACATGCAGCTCAGATTCTCTGAAGAGGAAGGGAGAAGGTATTCCATGGGACCCTGGAAAATACAGTATCAATCTTCCCCTTATAAACGATGTGGGTATATGAGGATGGGGGTGGAGTGGGGTGAGGTGGGGCCCTGGTTAAGTGCATGTGAATAGTGAAAGTATACAACATGGCCTGAAGATCAAGGCTGCAGTTGTGTCTTGGGAAGAAGGAAAGGGAATGGTATTGGGAAGGGATTAAATTAAGTGGGATCCTGGCTTTATCTGAAATGTTTATGTTCATTAAATTCTTCAAATACTAATGGTTAAGTCTGCATAGCAAGATGAAGATCTTGGAAGTCTGATTGTCAGAGTATCTCTCATAATCTCATGCTGGGCAACAGTGATAATAGGAAACAAGTCAGGACAGCTTCCACACACACACTGGCAGGAACTTACTGTGGTTACCAATGCCTGGCATACATGTTGCAGTTACAATCACTTGTGTATGTTCTCTTTAATATGTATCCTATGTATATCTGTATATGTATATGCTCCAACCAACAGCAGAGTTCATTGTGAATCTCTAGACAAGATCCTGAATGTCTCCTTAGGAAAACACTCTTTGTTAAAAAGCTCTGCATTATTAGAAATGATATAGCTACTTTCTAGACCTTTCCTGAGCCCGGTTATATTTCTGCCTTTGGGTATCATGAATCCAACTGTGATTAGCTTTTGTTACTTGCTACCAAGAAATTCTAAGCTAATATGTCTTCTTATTATCATTACACCTTTACCAGGTCCCACTGTAATTATTTGCAGTAAATAGCTCCTCTAGAGTGCTAAGTGGCATTTTTTCCTTATCCCTAGGACAGAGTTCACTGAAAGGAATAAAATATTTTAAGTTACATAGATGGAAATACAGAGCAGCTGAAGACTGCTACCACAGGCATCTCTTTCAACTGAAAGTATTTCCTTTATAATTTATAGGTTTTAATTCCTTAGACCAGCCTTTCCAAGACCATGTTCAGTATCAGCTTGTGCCATAAAATATTAGCAGGTATTCAGTGAAAAATGAATTCGAGGATATTTATAAACACACACATATGTATATATATGCATGAATATATACAATGTTTGTATTCATTGAATTAGCAGGATTTTTTGTTTTATTTTTCAGTTTTTGTTTACTCTGGGAATTTTAAGTCTTTAATGTAAAAAATATATATACAGCGAATTTATAACAAGGGGATATAATATTGTTTCGCAAATATTCCATCATAGGATCATTCTTCTACCAAATCTCACTGAACAGTATTCCAAAGAAAATAGCTTTGGAAACAACATTAAAAGATCTCATTGTCTGTTGTTTGAGAAGCATATATCTGCCAGCTAAACCCCACTCACTTTCACTAAAACGTCATTATGAAAAATTGGAATATTTGCTGTCAAGTTTCCAGTATAATAAGTTTTAAGGCAGAAGTGTAACACAGAGCCCTCACCATGAGGGTGGATAGATATTATACATACACCTTCCATTTGTTTCCCTGTTGGATAACTCCCAACGCTGCATTTTCTATCATATTCTAATTTCCGTTTCTAAAAGAATGGCTTTTGGAAATGATAACACTGATATTTCTCCAATATTTAAATCTAAGTTGAGAGAAGGTCCAAAGCTGCTAAGTAACTTATATTCTTCACCTCTTTCTACCTATGTATTCCTCTCACCAGTAGCAGAATTCTTCATTTTGATTTTCCAGAATAGATTGCCAAATTTTGGTCAATAATATACCTTTTGGTGAAAAGCAGTTGGTGCCTGAATTTTCTGGAAATGACTTGTCTATTCCTCTCACCAAAGCATGCTAAAATTCCTCAAAATTCAGACAGTTCATTTGGAGGAAAAAAAATAAGGCATATATGCTACAAAGCATTTTTATAGTCAAGTCCAGAATTGTTAAATACATACATAATGAGTAATGTGCTTAGTGTGCAGCATCTTACACCACCACCTTTTTCCTCCAGTAGAGATCATCAACATTCCACTGCAGTGTGTCCCTCTCTAGGTTCAATGGAGGACCTATCAAGTTTCTCTCCAGCCCTAAAGTACATAATACAATTCTATAAATTGAAACTCCATTATTCCCAAACAAAAGCAGGCACGAGGCAAGATCTAAATGTGAACTCTTGCAGATTTTTTAAGTTAGATTTGTTCTCATTAGTTTTAGGTATCAAGTCTCATGACACTGCCAATGAATTTGATTAAGTACCTATTTTATTCTCAGGCAGATTAAACATAATACAAAACTATTATCTTCTATATATGGAAAATATTCTGTCATTTTAATAAATGATTATATTATGCTAGAAAATAACAAGGTGATTAAAGTAAGCTTCTCAACAAGAACAGTACCTCAGTCTGGCCCATCTTATTAACCACGACTTTCATATGTCTACTGTTTGGCTACGTAATTTAATTCAACAAGCATTTATTCTTAATAAATGAGTTCATGCAAGGGAATCAAAGTTAAACAAGACATGAACGTGGCCTAGTTAAACCAAATGTATTAGCATTTTGCCAATTTTCTAAGAGTAAAATACAAGTCCTATATGAGATTATTTTAATAATTAAATCAGGAGTATAGGCAGAGAGTGTTTTCATTTATCACTCTCCACTTCACAAAGAGGTATGCTACACAATCATTCAACAAAATTTCACAAATGGCAATGTAGCATTTTTCAAAAAATGTATGAAGAAAAATATAAGCCAGCTATTCTTCTGTTCAGAACAGTGGACTAAACAAATCTAAAACATCATCATAATAACAATCATCTAGGTAAATTATGTTGTCAAGATAACATGTTAAGAAATTTCCTCTTTCTGATAATGAGGGATGTTACCTGAGGGGGATAAAGAGAAGAAGAACAATAATGTAACATGAATAACAGATTAAATTTTAGCAAATAAGGTTACTTGTTTGTTTATATATTTTAACTATTGTTGCCTGGAGAGAGAGGAGGCACTTGAAGGTATATTTTACTAGTGCGTATCAATCACAGAGGAGTCTTTTTTTTTTTTTTACCAATTTCATTTATTTATTTGACACAGAGAGAGAGAGAGAGATCACAAGTAGGCAAAGAGGCAGGTAGAGAGAGAAAGGAGGAAGCAGGCTCCCTGCTGAGCAGAGAGCCTGATGTGGGGCTCAATCCAGGACCCTGAGATCATGACCTGAGTCAAAGGCAGAGGCTTAACCCACTGAGCCACCCAGGCACCCCCACAGAGGAGTCTTCTTATGGACTGCTTCAAAAACATATTCAAAGTTAAAGAAAAAACTCATTTTCACTGTAGATTTGAATCTGTGAGAAATCTATAGGTAAAGATAACCTAAAAAGATTTAGGGCAGCCTTAATGACAGGTCTTAACATAAGAAAAAACACACATACTTGTATTTTTTACAACATCATTACTTGCATCCATTAATAAACACTGCTTACACTTATTGAGTTTGCCATTTATCAGGCATCAAGTTATGATATTTACATGAACTACCTCATTTCTGCTTCACGACCACACAAGACACAGTGCTATTGTTATCCCCATTTTATAGATTTTCACAGTGAATTCAGAGATACATTAATTCTCTGAGATCGCACAATAAATGGCTGAACTTGAATTTGAACACACATAGCCTAACTTGAAGACCTAGGCACTTAACCATTAGTCTATATGGTAATAACTAAATGAGAATCTTACAAGTCCTATGAGTTATGATAATGTGACAAAGTTTGCTGTGAGAAATTAGTAGGGAAGAGATCCTACAAGCCTGGTTGTACTTACAGAAATCACAATCCAGCAGGACACACCTATAACAGATTAATCAGTTAAGTATCAATAATACAAACTGACACAGCCTCTGGTCTCAAAAGTCAGAGAGACTTCTGCAACTATTCAAAGGATAGTAAATTTGTACACAGAGCCTTCCATTTTGTAGTAATATAACTGCACAAATCCAAAAAAGTGAACCCTGGCTGTGACTGGGCAGAAGTCAGTTGCTGGGATTTTCTAAAGAAATTCTTGGAGATAGGAAATAAAAACAGAAAGATTAAATGCAAATAGGAAGAGATTATTTGAAATGGCTATTAGAGTGAGCATATTTAATCAATCAATATAATACTTAGTAAGAAATAAAAATTACATGAATGAGCATTGATTTTCCAATTCAACATTTTTTAAAATTTATTTTTGAGAGAGAGTGAATATATGCAAGGGGGGTGGGGGGAAGAGTAGAAGGAGAGGGACAGAGGCACAAGCAGACTCCATGTGCTGAGCATGGAGCCCAACATGGAGCTTGATCTCATAACACTGAGATCACAACCTGAGCAAAACCAAGAGTTGGTTGCTTAACTGACTGTGCCACCCAGGTGCCCTCCCAATCCAACATTCTCTGACACCTAACAGAGTATAATTACTTTATTGCTACCAATCTGAATCTCACATTTTGAAAAAAGATTTTCAATCCCTTTGCTCTAGAGGCCTCTAATAGAGTACTAAAAATGGCACCTCTTTTTGCTATATTCCTCCAAAGTTTGCTCTTCTGGTTCTAAATATCATAGAGTGGGAAAGCAGGTCCTATGAGTCATTATTAGCCAAGAAGGAAAGGATGAATTTATGATAGGATACATCCACATACTTAAAGTATTTTCTCTAAGAATGCACCTAAACCTTTTCTTTTCTACCAGAGAAAACAAGTCTGTATTTTAAAGAAGGGAATTGGCAAGCCAGGCAAAGGGGGTGAACAAATTTAGAATTTCACTAAAGAGATCATTGAAACTGTTTCAGGTTCAGACAAGGCAGAAAGAGTGTGCTTCTAGGACTGTGCTGAATGATAAGAGACTAGAGAGGATAAAGGGAGTGAAGAACAAAAAAGATGGAAAGGGATAAAAAGATTCACTGAAACTTTAGAGGAGGTACTCTGCTGTCAGAAAAGTGTGAACCTGATGGTGAATAGAAGGGAGAAAAGTGGAGGTTACTGGAGTTAATAAGGTCTAGGAACTGAGCAAAGAGGCTATCAAAAGTGTCACTAGCATCAACATGGGCTATTTTCTGTACATATGAGTGATCTGCTTTGTGTTCCAAAATTTCATGTCTGCCAAGGATGCCAAGACCTAAAATAATGAAAAAAAAAATTAACTACATTTCCATAGCACTTTATAATGTGATACCATGGTGGTTACTTTTTCTAATTTTCACCTTACATAGAGCCCTTTGTTGCAAAATTCATTTAGATATTTTGCCTTCTATGTCAAAACTATTTTTTTTTTTTTTGGCTGCTTCTCAGCTGTGTTCAGGAAGCCACTTTCTTCAGATCTAGGGTTAGGGATAGTGTACGTGCCTGGTATTTTGCCATTCAGAGACTTCTTCAGAGGGTTAGGGTTAAGGTTAAATTTAGAATTAGAGTTAGGGGTTAGGGCTAGGTTTAGTTAAGTATTAGGTTATGTGCCTGGTATTTTGCAGTTCAGAGGCCTCTTCAGAGGTAAAACCCTAGACTTCTGCTCATGTGAGGATAGACATGTATTACCAAAACATCTTAAGAATGTGAAACATGAGGGGCGCCTGGGTGGCTCAGCGGGTTAAGCCGCTGCCTTCGGCTCAGGTTATGATCCCAGGGTCCTGGGATCGAGCCCTACACCGGGCTCTCTGCTCGGCGGAGAGTCTGCTTCCCTCTCTCTCTCCACCTGCCTCTCTGCCTACTTGTGATCTCTGTCTGTCAAATAAATAAATAAAATCTTAAAAAAAAAAGAATGTGAAACATGAGGAGGTCAAGGTGTTAGATAGTAAGGTGTTAAGATATTTTTAGAACTAGAAAATTTGGCTGTGAGCATATATCTTAAGTTTGAGCAAAGCCAGTTTAAAGTGTGTTTAAAAAAAAACAAAAAGAAACACAAACAGACAGAAAACATGATTCAGCTGATTTGGGACCTGAGAGAAAAAGAGTAAAGGAAGTATATACAATGTATTATGAGTTATTTAAAGAAGGCAAGAAGTTCGGGAATTGGTCCTAACTTGCCTTCAAAAGATTCCATGAAGTCATCTGGAGAACAAATGTATACTTTTGCCTTGGGTGGTTAAGTCCATCAAGGTATAGAACAGTAGGTGTCAGCATGGGAAATAATCGAGCTGCCAGGCCAAGCAGCAGCAATTCCATGGCTCTGAGTGGTGGAAAGAAAGTGATGTATATTTGTGCAAACATTATTCTAGCACCAAATTCTCAAGGCTTGTTGTGTCAGCATTTCTTTCCCCAGGTATACAAAATTCCCAAGTGCTACTGATATACTTTTCTTTTTTAAAGGGACATAAAATTCTGTATTGGTTGAAGTAAAAAAAATCCTCACACATGCTTATCAAACTGAGTAAGTTGGTTTGTATATTAAGGTTACAAAATGTGCAAATTTATGTCATCGCTCTTACTTTGTGGCAATTATGCTTATCTCATTTTTGTTGGAAGAGACTAATATATTTAATATAAAATATAAATTAAAATCTGAAGTCCACAGTGGGAACTGAAATTATTATTACAGTTTGAAGAATGGGGTGATATTTGTGAAATTATAGCTATTTATCACTGGACTTCATGTTCAAAGATGTCTCTTCTGATGGTGATTATAATCTTTGTGTCTGGGTGTGATTGAGAAGCAAATATGTGACCAGAATTTTAAGGCAGTAATTTAACTTTTTAACTAACAACATTTTCAAAGTTTTGTTCTATTAACAAGTGTGTATTACTACAAAAATTTTCTTAAATAGAGAACTACTTAATTAGATATTTCTAAGAGATCTCATTTCTTTTATTGTTCAGGAAGCAACTAAATGCCCAGAGAATTCTCATATCTAGACAGTGAATAAATCAGAAAAGTAAAATCTCCCTTCCCCCAGCCAAGTAAGTTTTTCACTACAAAGTTGACAAATGTTTTTCTTAAAGCAGCAAACTGTCAGGCTGATCAAATCACTAGTGTATTATGATTCTGAAGCATCATTTCTGAAGGGTGTTTCAATGTAACCTTTTGGACCTTCTTGTATCTCCTCTTTATAACTCCTCTAATTTAGTTTGTTGAGCTGTAGCTCTTTCTGGCCATGTTTTCCTTCTATCACATATTCGTTGCTAATAGTGAAAATGGCTCAACCACTTCAATCTAAACCAAAGTGAATGATGTGTCTACTGCCTTAAGTATCAGTCCTAAAGTGAAAACTTACTCTAATCGCTCTGGTTTCTTATGATCAGAAGACTTGGAAAATGTCTCACGTGATCTTCTGCCTATAGTCTCTAATGCCAACATACAGGCCCTGTCTCAATTTTAAAAAAGATTTGAAGCCTTGCTGGAGAGAGGTCATGATACTCAGTTGATCTGGTTGCTCCTGTAGTTCTTTATGTTTCAGCTCTAGTAACTTGATTCCTCCCAGGGCTCGAGTCCTCACCCAATGATTCTGTCTCCTGTCCGAGCTCTGCAATTTGTCCTGACCTTGATAAGCAACCCAGCACAGCAAGGGATTCTTCAGGACTGAGATTCTGATTTTCTCATGCCCCCATCCTTGCCACTTAAGACCTGATTCTGAACCTCAAACTCCATGCCTTAGGGCTAACCTGTTTCCTCACATCTGTTGACAAGTAACTGACCTGTCTGCTTACCACATCTTAATATATTCCTTCCCTGTAGATTCTTGGCTTTTTGTCTTGTACATCAGCTATTACTGTAGCTTCTCAGACTGATTGGTTACTTGTCAGTTTCTCTCAAGATAACTGACTTTTCCTGTCTGTCTGGACTTTCTCACCTCACTAGCAACTTCTCTGGTGAGTAAATCTAGTTCCAGGTCCAAACTCTCTAGGACTGGCCCCCTTTCTTGCAACCAAACCTTCTGTGGAGACCCAATCTACAGAGAAAACTGAAATCTTCCATGTTGGCTACAACTACCTACTCTAAGATCTTTTTTTTTTTAAAGATTTTATTTATTTATTTGACAGACAGAGATTACAAGTAGGCAGAGAGAGAGAGGAGGAAGCAGGCTCCCCGCTGAGCAGAGAGCCCGATGTGGGACTCGATCCCAGGACCCTGAGATCATGACCTGAGCCGAAAGCAGAGGCTTTAACCCACTAAGCCACCCAGGCGCCCCTCTAAGATCTTTTTGAAGATGGTTATCACAACGTTTAATATTAGAGGCACCTGGATGGCGCAGAAATTAAAAATCAGCCTTCAGCTCAGGTCCTGATACCAGGGTTCTGGGATGGAGCCCTGTAATAAGGCTCCTGACTCAGCAAGGAGCTTAACCCTTTCCCTCTGCCATTCCCCCTGCTTGTGGTCTCTGGCTCTTCTTTCTCTCTCAAATAAATAAATAAAATACTTTTAAAAAACCATTTAATATTATATACCAGATATTTGATCAGAACTTTCTGCAAATCTTTTCTTCTCTCTGAAAATTACAGATTCACATCTCCAAAATCCAGTAGACATAAGAGCTACAAAAATTTAGATTAAATATGCACCTTCTTTAAAATCTCTCTTTATTTTACCACATGTAAAATATATCTATCAGAAAAAGTACAGCAACATTTCTGTTTAATCTATTAAAACATGTTACCTATTTAAATGAGTCATTATAAGCTTGTCATGTAAAAGGTAGCAATTTAAACACCACAAAAGAAAACTAGTACCTCCATTAATATGACATTCAAATTAGTACATGAACTACAGAGAAAAAAAAACATCAGAATTAGAGAGGAAAAGTAGGACTTTGTACTTGCTTCTTTCAACATCAATAGATTTTAAAATTAAGGGTTAAGTTGAATTTGATTCACATTTTCAACTTGTGCTTAAACACACTATTGTCCAGAAAAATGAAGCCTTTTTCACACTAATTCCCTTAATCTATGTCATCTTCACTTAGAGTCTAACCTGATGAAGACACGTTACTTGCTTAAATACACCCCACATTATCCTCTCAAAATTTATCCATTAGCATCATTTGACAAATGATATGGGAGGTAAATGCATAATAATGTAGTTCAGAAGCACATCTCTCTTTCTGAAACAGTGATTTTTAGGTTGACACAAAGAAAACAGTATCAGATAAAATATAAATCTGTAACAAAAGCCCCTCAATTTCTAAAAATACATTAAAAATCAATGATAAATCTTTTTGAGAGGCCATATATCATGGATTTTAAGAATCTGAGCAAGACACCAATGGATAAAAATCCTGACTCTATATTTGCTATATAACTTTTGACAAGTCTTTCCTCCATTTTATCATTTGTCTACATAACCATACTTCTAAAAAATATTGAATGAGCTAATTTATATAAACTGCTTAGCAATGTGCCTAGCAGGTAGAAAATGTTTAATAAATAGTAGCTAGTATTATCATCTTATTATCAATAATCATTGCATTCTTTTAGTTCTTGGCCTTTGTTTTCACTTAACTTACATTAAAATATTCTGAAATGCCTCTGATGACACTTATGACATTTTATCACAGACTCTGTGTGGGTATTTTTAATATTTAATCAGGCTGTGGTATTTTGCTTTTGCATAAGAGTGTGTTGAGATATGTAGAAAAGACAAATGAGTACATTAAAAAGGTGAATTTTAAGTAGTTTATTTCTTGACAATACATTCAGAGCACAGGAAAATCTATTCTTTTGTATGTGCTCTTTTGAAACCTCTTGCCCAGAAAGGCTGTAGGACCATACATCATTTCCTACTGTTTCTACATCCATCACGCCTTTTCCCTCTAGTCTCCATACAACCTCCTTAGATTTTCTGATTGCTGTAGCAAGCAGAACTAATCATGAATAAATTCAGATTTCGGCCAAGGAGAAGCACAGTGGTCAGATATGACCTGAGATCTCTACAGTCCATGGCCCTCAGGGTATTATCTATCATGAGAAAGAGTTTATTAGCTCTCAGCTGTGCTTAAGACTAGGCTAAACATTATAGAAAGCAAGTTAAATAGGCATAATCTGCTAGCTCTGTCAGACATCTTTAGGTGTTGATTATTTAGCATTTGTCAAATGTCCCCTTGCGGTCTCTGTCAAAACAAATCAAGGGTTCTTCTTTGAAAAACCTTGTGTTTTAAGACGGCCAAAAGAAAATAGCTAGAGTAGCTATATACAGAAGGTGCTGGACATGAACTTATGCATTTTTTGGTAAGGAAAGTAAAATAATTGAATATGGTTTTTATCTTTCTCCGTTGTAGCATTGTGGTATTGGTATTTCTGAGCTAAAATGTTGACAATAGAGAGAAATTCAAGATAATGTGGTGGTAGGAACTAATGCAAGTGCATCCCCATCTCTCCCTTTATTATAGAAGTCCTCTTTTCAGTTCTCATTTTCTCTGTAAGTCTGAAAATTTGCATTAAACATATTTAGTGTTCCCATAATTGTGCTCTCTTTGGGGTGGAGTTCCAAAATAGGGTAGAGTCCCAACTTGCAAAAGCCTAAGAATTCCTCACCTTTGGGGAGAGGAGACACATGTACTTGAAACAACTAGCAAACAATCCTAATAAAAATATTAAATTCAACACATTATCACATAGACAATAAGGCCAGAATGGGACTAGAAAAGAAATCACAGAAAACAGAACAGCTTAAAAAATTATGGATTCAATTAAATTGTAAGTGAAGTTTTAGTGTCAAATTTAAAATGTTGTATAGGGTTGTTTTCTTTATATTTATCCTTAACTTTTTCTTTAAGCTGAATAATCACGAGAGAATACTCAAGATTTGCAAATGCTATTTAAACACAAAGACATAAGATCAATTCCTTCATAAAGAAGAAGGAAAGAGAGAACTTTTGCATAGATTGATGCACTCTCTTGTTTTAGGTGACAAAATTATAAAGGTAGTGAGTGACTGACTGAAGATCAGTGGAAAACCCGGGCTTTTAAGTATCGGACAAAGGAAGAAAATAAGCCAGAGACAGAGTGGTAATAATGATTAGAGGAGAGCCAGGAGTAGAGAGTCCCAGGATATTAATTTTCTGTTGTTTTCAAAATTCTTCTGTTTTTGCAACACTTAGTATAAGATCTGTCCTCTTAGCAAATTTTTAGGCATACAAGTGCTGCATCACAAATTACCACAAGTTTAGCAGCTTAAGCCATTATCTATTTATCCTATCACTGTTATCTTGGTTTGGGCACAAGTTCTCACAGTCTAAAATCAAAGTATCAGCCAAGTTGGTCTATTATCTGGAGACTCCAGAGAAGAATCTATGTTTAAACCCATTGAAGTTGTTGGAAGAATTCAACCACAGCTACAGGACTGTAGGATTGAAGTCCACATTTTCTTGCTGGCTGTTGGTCAGGGGCCTCTCTCAGCAAGTAAAGGCTGCCCACATTCGTTCGCACCTACTACCCTACTCTCCACTCCATCTTTAAACCAGCATTGGTGAGTGAATTCCTTCTCCCACTTGGAATCTCTCTGACTTCCCTTTTTGAAACCAGCTGGAGAAAACCCTACTTTCAAAGGACTCACTTGATTGGGTCAGGCCAGGTGGATAATCTCCTTATTTTAAGGGCAACTGACTTGGAACTCTGATTATATCTGCAAGATCCCTTCACAATAGTTCCCAGATGAATGTTTGAATAATCAAAGAGCAGGAATCTTGGGGTGGAGACATCTTTAGAGTTTTGCCTACCACATCCAAACGCCCAAGAAAAAAGACTCTAACAAATGAATAAATCAAGTATAAAGAATTATGGCAGCCTAAGGGAGGTCAAGAACTAAGTAAAAGACACTGTATTGTCAATCTGGTAGGGCATGGGGACTTTTGAGTGGGCTAATTGGGCAGTGATGGAATAAAAGAGTGTATGGGAAGAGTGATGGAACTGCAAGGAAATGAAGAATGAATGGGTGACTGGAAAGCACAGATACTAAATACAGCAGAGTAAAAAAAAAAATCAATCTCTAGATATACTAAGAGTAATGCTGAAGAATCCCAAATATGAATAGAAAAACTTACAAAGAACTTAGAAAAACAAATAAAAACTCAATAGCAAGCATGGAAGCCAAAAGATGGTAGAATATTATTTTCTAATTGTCCAGAAAAAATATTGTTAACCTAATAGTGTGTGCCTAGCAAAGCTGTCTTTCAACAAGGAGAGAAAAATGGGGGAAAAAATCTTTAAGATATTTAAAAATGGAGAGATTTTACCACAAGTAAGTCTACACTGAAGAGACTTCTAAATAATCTACTTACTGATGAAAATGCTTTGCAGTGAGGAAAAAAAGAAAAAAAGTAAGCACCTCTAACAAGTATTTTTTGTGTAAAATAAGAATAATAGCAATAGTAACAGTAAGTTACTATTGGAGCTCTAAAGAGGATCTATGGAGTTCAAAAGAGGGCAAATAAAACATACTTAATACATGTAAAAATTAGGATGATAAAAGTTGAAGAGTTCTAGGGTCTTCGTATTGGTCAGTAGGTGTTTGAATTATGCACTTTAAATTGTGTGAAATATTCAGAATGAAATATCAATTATAAATAAAATTGTTATATACATTCAAAACCATTAGATGGAAAAAGGATATGTGAAAGCAAACAAAAATAGCTCAAATAATCCCCAAATTTAAAAAAAGTAGCTCAGAGAATATAAAACAAACTTAAAAGGAAAAGGAAATGTATAGAAACTAATCAGGCATTCACTAGTTATTTTATGTGTTCTCATATATAAAGTTTATATGGCTAGAAGTCCAGACACCAGACATTTCTAGAGTAGTGTTTTGGGGGGAAAACCCATAAAAATAAAAACAATAACTGGTGTGTATATCCTACATTACCCTTTCAATTCTAGGGGAATGAAGAGAATTTCAAGGTAGGTTTCAGACTGGAAAAAATCCTTACATATGAGCTGTGGTGCTTTTAAGTATCATTAATCCATGGAAAGCACTAAGTCTCTCCATGGTTAGATCAGGAGCCAGACTAATTAGCAATTTGACAAGGCAGAACCTTGGCTTTAACCCTGACCTGCAATCTCAGCATTTGTAGTAGATAGGAATTTGTCAACATAGCAGCAAGTTTTGACATGCTCTTTTCATATAACCTGGCGCTGGCGCCCAAACCTTAATCTAAACCAGGAGAGTTTTCATAACTCATCTCCACAGAGCTTTATAGGAATTTATGAACTCAAATCTTTCTGGAAACCAACGTGCAGTCGACCAATCTGGGATAACTAACCCTTACTTCTCAGTAATATATGAACTAAACTTATTAATTAAGACATTATTTTCAGGTTATATAAAAATACCAATTTTGGCTATATGGTCTTTATAATACATGCACCCAAAACCCAAGGTCAAGTAAAAATTGAAATTAAAATAATTTATATATACCAAGAAAACGCTAATGAAATTACAGTTAAGTCTATTATTCTAACATCAGAAAAAAAATAGACCTAAGCAGGATGGATTTACTATATATTAAATACATATAGTATATTTATATAGAGAAAAGTGTCAGTTCTGTAAGAATATATAAAAATGCTAATTCCTGTATGGGGTATTTTACCCCATACAGGAATTACTGAGTCACCCTGGAGCCCCTATACAGACTACTTTTAAACAACTCACTCATCTAAAAAAAATCATAAGAGAGATTTTTAAAATATTTATAATTAACCAATAATAAAATGCTGTCTATCAAAAGATGCATTACAGACCATGAAAACTTATTAAAATCTATCAGATATCTAAATACTAAAATAGAATCGTACTAGTGAATTATACACGTGACTTCCTTTATTATTTAGGAAAGGTAAAAAATGCCTTGCTGTGATTCAAAATCCAAAATAAAAAAGTAAATTCCTGATCATTTTGATACTAAAAATGTGCATGGTATGAATAAAGAAGAGAAAGGAAGGGAGGGAGGGAGGGTAGGAGAGAGAAGGATAAATGATATAGTATTTGCATCCTAAATCACACACCCAGTAGGCAAACATTGCTACTGAATAAAAAAAAAAATCTAAGAAATAAGCAGAAAATGTCCAAAAGCTTTAGGAAAAATAAATAGGTAAATGA
Source organism: Mellivora capensis (assembly GCA_004024625.1). Taxonomy (NCBI): domain Eukaryota; kingdom Metazoa; phylum Chordata; class Mammalia; order Carnivora; family Mustelidae; genus Mellivora; species Mellivora capensis. Next base: position 21,410 of record PISX010020378.1, on the reverse strand, counting down.
CATAGAAAACAGTTCACAGGGGCAACTGGGTGGCTCAGTCATTTAAGCATCTACCTTCGGTTCAGGTCACGATCCCAGCATTCTGGGATGGAGCCCCAAATAGGGCCCCCTGCTCTGCGAAGCCGGATCCTCCCTATCCCACTCCCCCTACTTGTATTCCCTCCTTCTCTATCTCACTCGCTCTGTGTCAAATAAATAAAAACAAAATTAAAAAAAAAAACCAGATCACTGAAGAAGAACCAGCAATGGCCCTTAAGCACATATATAATAAGAGAAATACACACTGAAACTACGGTGAGACATCATCACACTTTGAAAAAATATTCTGTTGTTAAGGCTGTGAGAAAACAATCACTTCCCTTTTTTTAAGGATTTTTTTTTTGTTTTTTGGGTTTTTTTTGAGAGAGAGAGAAAGTGAACAGGAGCAGTGGGGAGGGGCAGGGGCAGAGTAGACTCCCTGCTGAGTAAGGAGCCTGATGTGGGAATCGATGCCACTACCCTGGGATCATGACCTGAACCAAACGCAGACACTTAACGGACTGAGCCACCCAGGAACCCAACAATCACTTTCATATACTGCTAGTAGAAATTCAAAACCATACCACCTCTAAGATTTGATATTAGCAAATTATTAATTAGCAAAACTAAACAGGCATTTATCCTTTGACCCAGAAATTTCACTTCTAGGAATCTGCCCTTAAGATATACTCACAGAAATATTAAGTGACTAATGCACAAGCTCCTTATTTTCCTACTATTTGCAAAAGCAAAAGAGTTGTAGGAACGAATGAAAAAACGTTACACCTCTTTGGGTACCTTTTGGGTAACAAAGGTGTAAGAATTCATACATACGCTCATACACATATACACATATGTGCTAATATTTTCAAAAGAAACAGTGAGGGGATAAACCAAGTATTAATTAGAAGAAATAGTAAACTTTAGATAGGAAGAGGACAAAAGAGAGGGGCTGGAAAGAAGATGAAAGCTAGATATTTTCTAATGTGCCTTGTTTATAGTTTTTAACTTAGAACCTTGTTAATGTTTTATGTATTTGGAAGATAACATTAAATTTTAAAAAAAGAGACAATCCCTAAAATAAAAACCAAATTGAAACTCACTAATGTTATTTTATATAAAATTGGTAACATAATGGCATGGATATTTATCTCAATTAATTTAAAAATAGAATTTTGACTGAATATACTCCTAAGTGGAACCAAAAATAAAGATCACTAGATCTTTAATTGCAGCTACTGGGCTTGTTATTAAGTTTAATGTTAGTATAATTTTAAAACTATTATGAGCATATACACATACTCCACTACACACAAAATAGATTACAGCATATATGTTATTATACTAGTATCACTAGAAACCAAGATTTTCAGTATAAAAGACAAGATCAAGATATAAATCAAACAAATTAAATAAAATCCTATAACTTCAATTTAAATTTGCAGTTTTATGATTTTGTAGTTTATTTACTTACTTTTTTAGAAACTTTTTTTTCTGCCAACTTTATATTCCATCTTCTATTTAGGATCCCATGAAAGAATAGCCTAAGACCACTCAGGGAATGTTCATTCCGTGGCACGAGCAGTGGGGGCTGCAGACCAGTCTTCAGTGGGGATGGTGGGCTGCATGCTCCAGTCTTCAGGAAGGAACCACTGGCAGGCACAAAGCGAACCTGCGTGCCTTCAGAAACGGCTGCAACCTGAAGTTTAGGTGCAGTAATTCAGGTGCTAGAGAGATCCTTTCACCCTGAAATTCCTCCTGGTTCACAGATTTTTAGCAGCAGTACTCTCTTCAATCTCCAGTAGGTAGAGATTCAATAGGACCGAGGGAGTGTGCTCCCAGAAAATGGTCCCGCACATGCGCAGAATCTCCGCGCCCAGAATTCGCCGCACCTGACCCACTGAGCAGGTGCTTATTGTTGTTCTGCGAGGGCACCAAATCCACATAGCACAGAGGAGAATCTGTGTTATCAGACTAATGTTTGGCAAGTTAACTTAAATCGCCACTGTAAGAAGCTTGTGCTCAGCTCTGGGATATAGTAACTTCTGGAAGTCGCAGCTCCCAGAAAGAGGCCTGGAACTGATTAGTGAAGTTTCCAGGAGTAACGTGTCCAGCAATAGAAGTGGCCCCACCGGCAGCTACAACTTAAAGCACAGCCCACTGGCCAGTATTCTTGAAGGATATGATACTGAGCATCAGATGGATTTTCAGTGGCAACAGTGGAAGGAACTGCCGAAAGAAGGTTCTCCCTGGTTCTCCTCAGTCTGTGAAGTAGATGCCATCACTTTTCCTTTTGTACATGGCCTGTTTCATTTGGATGTCAAGCTTGGTGACACCTAAGTGGGTTTCCACTGCAAGGAATTTAAGGACATTCTCCTTCTTAATTTTCAGGATGTCACGGGGTCCGGACATAGCAAACATTTCCCTTTCTCACAGGCACCTAGGACAATGTTGTATGGATTCCTCTCTGAGCAGCAGGAAAAGGTAGAATTTACTTCTTTTTTTTTCTATGATAAATTAAATGCATATCTCTTAGGTCCCTACTAAAATGCTCAAAAACTGTGATAGCCCAGTAAAAAATGTAAACTTACCACCGAGATATAATTTCCAAGTATTATTTTCCACTGAAAGGAAGTACCAGGACTCCTTGAAGATATATCTGATTCTAAACTGTGATCAAAAATATCTAAGTTGAGCCTAGTCATCTTGTCATTTCTGGAATCCTATACCTAAACTCTATCACAGACTACAAAAGGACACAGGAGGCAAGATGAAGAGACCATCATTAGCCGAAGATAGGACAATTTGAGGTTCAAAAAGAAGAAAAAATACTGAGATGTAACAAATCTATTAAAATTGGTAATTACACTTAATAACAATTATACTTAATCCATCATTGTTCATCTCTTGAGATTTTACTTAGGCAAGAGCTCGTATTCCAGAAATTCATACATAAGATAAAACAATCAATGAGACTTGCATAGCACTACTTAAGAAATATTCTTGCCAAAATAAAATGAAATAAGATTAAATAAAATAAATTGAATCTATTGGACATCTAGATCTAACAGTTACATGAAATTTTGACAAAAAATAAAATACATGAGCATTTTAAAAACACAAGACAGAATAGTATATGAAAATACAATAAACCAGAGAATATAGAAGTTAGGAAATAATAAATATAAGATCAGAAATTTATGAAATTAAAAAAGAAATCTGAAATTCAAAGCAAATACACAATGGAGAAAATCAACAAGATAAAAGTTGATTATTTTTAAAACGTAAATAAAAACACTGGTAAAGGGACACCTGGGTGGCTCAGTCGGTTAAGCGGCTGCCTTTGGCTCAGGTCATGATCCCAGCGTCCTGGGATCGAGTCCCACATTGGGCTCCTTGATCGGCGGGGAGCCTGCTTCTCCCTCTCTCTCTGCCTGCCACTCTGTCTGCCTGTGCTCGCTCTCTCTCTCTGACAAATAAATAAATAAAATCTTTAAAAAAAAAAAACCCTGGTAAAATTAAGAACAGCATCACATATAAATAATATGAGGGATGAAAAAGGTGAAAAAACCGTAAGTGCAGATAAAACTTAGATTATGGGAAGAAAAAACAATAAAGAATTTTATGACAATGAGCTTGAAAATGTAGAAAAAGTAGTCCATTTCCTGGAAAACAATGTTATAAAAATTGACTCAAAAGCATTCTTATCACAAATAAATTGAATCAATTTTTAAAAAAGATTTTATTTATTTATTTGATTGAGAGAGACACAGCCAGAGAGGGAACATGGACAGGGGGAGTGGGAGAGAGAGGAGCAGGGTAGAAGAGAGAGTGGGAGAAGGAAAAACAGGCTTCCCGCTGATCGGGGAGGCCAATGTGGGGCTTGATCCCAGGACCCTGGGAGCATGACCTGAACCAACCTGCAACTGGAAACCAAAGTACTCATTAACATAAATGCAAAGATCCTAAACACAATATTAGCAAATTAAACCAAGCACTGTAAAATATATAATACATCATGGCCAGTTGAGGTTTTTAGAGATTTTTGAGATTGTTTTCATAACAGTACTCTGGCTTTCATGTTGACAGGAGACTGACAAGGGAGAAGAGGCAGAGGTGGGAGAGCAGCTAGGAGTAGGGCTGCCAGATAGAATTTTTGTTGGCTAAACCTGGCAATTCTAGTTAAGAAGCTATTGCAATTGGGGCACCTGGGTGGCTCAGTGTGTTAAAGCCTCTGCCTTCGGCTCAGGTCATGATCCCAGGGTCCTGGGATCAAGCCCCATGTTGGGCTGTCTGCTCAGCAGGGAGCCTGCTCCTCCCATCCCCTGCCACACAAAAAAAGAAGCTATTGCAATAGTTGAAATGAGATGGGTTGTTGGTTTGTACCAGGATGGTGGCAAGGAAGATGGCGAGTAGTGATCAGATTCTGGAAACGTTTTGATAATAAGTTTAACAAGTTTTTTGATGGTTTGGATATGGGTTATTTTCTATCCTTCTAACATCACTTGTCCCACTCTGTTCTAGGCCATTATCATCATTTACTGCAATTCTGAAACAGCTTCCTAATTGATCTGTTTCCTCTAGCCCTGTCCATTTACAGTTCTAAATTTCCAGTTTAAGTAATATTTCTAAAAATGGAAATCTAATTATTTACTGCCTAAGTCCCTTCAACGACCCACTTTTGCCCTTTGGATAATGTCTGACTCCTAAAAATAGGTCATATTCATTCTGCAAGGCCATCACTTCCACTATGCAACCTTTACCCTCTGTCAGGCTAAGTCCTATTCATTCTCTGTTTCTTAACCTAAATGTGGCATTCAGAGGAAGACAATCACTAAGACAGGTCTGTACCATTGCAATAGGCTCCCATAAAATTCTAGTTTCTCCTACCATAATATTCATCAAGCTGCATTATAATCATTTATTTAACTGGATGTTTTCTCAATTGTTTTTGTAACTTAAGGGAGGAAAGATATGTAAGTATCTTGTTTATTATCGTATCCCTAGACCTTGAAGAATGTTTGACACAGAGTACATAATATTTTTAATGAATGATTAATAAATGAGCTAATTCTGTATTTACCCTTCATATTTACACAAGTATTATTGAGACCTACAAAATAACAAATGCTGTGCTTCATAAAATCACCCAAAAAGGTATCACTAATTATTTACAAAAAATAACTACATAGAATGAGTTTTTTTCACTTAAAATCTAAATTGATATATGTCACAAAAACATAATTTTAACAACACACTAACATTTTACTATAAAAATAATTATTTCAACATCTGATTATCTGCAACTTCATTTCTACAATTTGAAAATAAAATGAACTTTTATTTGTGTATTTTATTTCACTACCTATCAATAAAAAGAATAAACACGTTAGAGAACATTTCTTTTTCTTACTGTAACCAATAGTGAAAGACAATAAAGTGACTCTAAAATGGAAGTCAATGAGGTATATGAATTACTTCAAAAAAAAGGGCACTTTTAAAACTTTAGGGAAGGATTAATAACTTAAGTGTGCATGTTACTGATAAACTCAGCTTCACATTAAAAAAAAGATTTAATAACATTAAGCAAGAAATATTGTGAACTTGAGGCCTTTTAAAAGTAGTAACTTTTCTAGTTCTAGCTTGAATTTGACCCACCATTAATCTCATCCTCTCTACCAGATTTATTCATGTGCAAAAATCTGATGCACAACCCCCAATGCCCAGAATTTACTTCCTGAAACATTTTCTCTTCCTTTGTAAGAAAAGAACTAGCACTTCTTAGGTAATAGCTGATCTTTTGACCTGGAACATATTATGACTGCCCAAAAATGAGGAAGATTTCAAAGGTAGCTGGGATAATGCAAGGATTATTGTTAAGTTTGATATAATTACTAAAGCTTTAATATTGAAATAATGGGAACAGCAACTCCAGTTTCAATTATCTTAAGGGGCACAACTATATCCCATGTCCCACTCAAGAATTAATTAGTTGATATCCAGAACCTACAACTTTGACAGCTTTTCTTGACATTTGGATTGTTTCCAATCTAAATACCAGGATGACCATAGCTGTAAACATCCCAAATCTGCTTGGTAAGGCAGAATTTCTGTTTCGTTAGAATAGCTTTGTAAAAGTGAAAGCACTCTGTCCAAAGAGTATACAAATTTAAATATTTGAATAAAGGTTGCCAAAATTTCATTCAGAAATGTTATAGTAATATACATCATAAACAGTTGTGAATAAGAGTGATTTCCTACCGTTCCATCCCCAAATGCCTATCCTCTTCCTTACTAACAGAAAGCACACTTCATTCCAGATGTGTTCAACCCAAAACTACATTTCCCAGTGACATTGCACCCGAGAGTGATCAACGAGTTGAAGAAATGAGGTAAGTCTTCTAGATTTTCTACATTCTTCCTCCTCCTTTTCCTGCTTGGAATAAGGATGTAAAATAGGGCTATAGAAGGAATCTTGGAGCTAAAGGAGAACATGAGAATCAAAATTACTTGCTGAGGATGATGATAACCTTGGAAGTACCAGTTAAGGCTTGGATTGCTACACATGTATGTTATTTTAGATGAGAAAGAAATAAACCTCTATCTTATTAAAGCCATTTATTATATATGTTCTCTTAGGAATCCTTTTTAAAAATTATGTTTACAAAAATATTTATTCTTAGTTTAACTTTATCTTCTTTCAGTTCATCTTTACCAGGCTTGTATATTTGTGAGCTCTTTTCTCTGTCTTATCCAGTTCCAAAATTTTTAATAAATCCCACATGTAATGACTCAGAGACTTGTATTTCTGTATAAGAACTCTCTTCAGAAATCCAGACCCAACTGCTTTCTTGAAATCTGAGATTTTCATTTAAACGTCTCAAAGGATACTCACACTTAGAATTTCCTGACCCTGTACATGTAACCTTCTCCCCAACACTAAGCCCTCCTCTTCTAACATGTTTTATCTTCGTGAAGAGATATTAATGTGCAATCAATTGCACACATCAAAAACCTAGTTTTCAGTTTGGTATATCTTTAAGATGTATACTTTCTCTGTATTCATCACCACCACTGTAATTCATCATCTCTGAAGGTGCACAAATAAAATGGTGTCAGAGATGTTATATCTATACCTAAATTGTCCCCTTTTAATCTATTCCTAAATACTTCAACCAGTGCAAACTTTTAAAAATGTAAATTTGAACATGTACCTAATACACAAACAACACACACACACACTGTAAATCAGTCAGTGGTTTCCCATGATTTTCAGATAAAGATCAAAATTGTTAATATGGCCTATAAGGCCGTGCATGTTCTGGTCCCTACTACTTCCCATGCATCATGCGGCACTATGATCCTCTCTTCTCCTCTTTAGCCACAGTGGCTTCTTTCCTTTCCATAGCCATGTCGTGGTTAGTTTCTTCCCAGGATCTTTGAAAATACTTTCCCCTTCATCCCAATGACTCTGATTACTACCACTCATTTTTTACTTCTCAACACAATGGAAACTTTGTCTGGGATCTTTTTTATTCCATCTCTGGGTCGTATCTCCTGGTTTTCTCTCTAGCAATGTGTAATTACAAGTATCACCTTCTAGTACTGTGTGAAATTTTTATCCTTAGTGTCTAATATAGTATCTGTTGTAATAGTGGTACACACATAGCTGTCATTAAGTACTTGATGACTAAATTAATAACCTATATTTGTGCTGGCTAGAATATATCTTCACGTGTTTCTTATAAGAGAATGCACCAGCTTTCTCTGTTCTATGCACATAACATGACTGACAAACCACCTGGCACATTAAGTATTTTTTACTTTCTTTCTCAAAATACTGTGGATTTTACTCTATTGTCTTCTGCATTTATTATTGCAGAAGTTTCAAAAGTCATTTTTTTTTATTCCTTGGAGTAAGACTGATTTCCTGCCTCCTTAATTTTAGAATTACTAATTTTTCTTGAAAACTTTTATAAATTCACCAAGATAAGTATTTTTATACTTTTAACTTTTATAAATTCACTAGGAAAAGTATTTTTCTTGGTAAGCACTTTGTCTTTTAAGTCAAACCTTTCTTCAGTTGTATAATGTTTTCCTAAATTATATCTCTTACTGATTTTCTTTCATTACTCTTTGGTTTTGATTTCCTCCCTGGGAAGATAAATTTTCTCATTCTACCATCCCCATGTCTTATCCTGTAGTTTGTGATTGTCTTCCTCTTTTTTGTTATTCTGTATTCAGGGAATCTGTCCTAGGTTTGTCCTCAGGTGGGTGGATCAGTTTTTCCAACACGATCACTATATTTCATTGTTTTCAAGACTGAATTTTAGTCTGCAGTATTAAATCTTTGCCAGGTTGCCTAGTCTCACTGAACTCTTAATTCCTTTCTTCCTGACTTTGAAATCAACTCAATTTTGATCATGTTTTCACATAGCTTTCAACAGTCTTACTGAGAACATAATACAGTATCAGTTTCTTAAAACTAATTTCCACTCATGTGGTACATCTTTCTCCTAAAGATTGGGTTTTTGGTTTGTTTTGTGATTGTTGTTTTTGTGACTTGTGACATCTATGAAATAGAAGATATAAAACTTTATCTGCTGTTATATCAGTTTCGGGTCTAAATCAGTAAATTCTCCTTTCTTATAATAGCTATGAAATTACTATTAAAATTATTTTCTTAATTTGTAAAACAAAGAGATAGATAACTGATTAGCCTATCTAGCAGCTGGTACAAAATGGTTTTTATTGTTGGCTGTTTTTTAATTGTGAGTTTTATTTTTGTAATGAAATGCTGTTTGTAATGTTTAAGTTTTCTGGTCTAAAGAAGGATATCTTGGTTTCACTGCCTGGTATGCCCATGAGGTAGATAACTGTTTCTGGATATTCTTAGAAGTCCTTTTCTTCTTTGATTAGCAGGTACAGTAAATAACTATATTCTCCAAAGGGCACCTTCCTATAGTTCTTTCAACTCAGAATGGGATTGATTGTAAAAGGAGAGGCACGAATGAGGCAGATTTGGGAGAACAGATGATACCATTCTTTCTTTTTGAGGGGGAGAGTGAGTCAGTTTAACAGATAGATGAATGGAAGATTTTATGGTCCCTCCTTATCTCTGTTGTCTACTACCTTCTGCTTCATGACCTCACTTATGCTTTAGTAAATAAAAATACTTCTTTGAGCCTTGTGATTAAAGATTCTTAGCTTTCAAATGCTGTTAAAAGTTTGAAATGTTTTGGAATATTTAATGTGAATTCCAGTGGTTGGAGAGCAAAGTAGTGGTCATTATCTGCCATTATAATTTGAAAAACCCTACTTACTTAATATCTACAGCATATTTACGGAGAACATGATTACAGATTCTAAAGACTAACTGACAAAGACTCTGGTATGTAAAAAAATGTCATGTTTAGACCCCCTATCAGTATTTGAATTTTTGTCTTTTTTTGTACTTTCAACTAAATTTTAAACTCCAATAATATCTTTTTTTTTTTTAAGATTTTATTTATTTATTTGAGAGAGAGGCAGTGAGACAGCATGGGCGAGGAGAAGGTCAGAGGGAGAAGCAGACTCCCCATAGAGCTGGGAGCCCGATGCGGGACTAGATCCCGGGTCTCCGGGATTATGACCTGAGTCGAAGGCAGTCGTCCAACCAACTGAGCCACCCAGGTGTCCCTAAACTCCAATAATATCTTTATGTTTATACTTACTGTTCAAAATAGCAATTAGAATGTTAACATGTACTATAGGTGACAAAATATATATTCATAGGCAATATCAGATCTTTTGTTTCATTTAAACAACTATACACTGATTAGTTAACATTTGTGGGAAAATGAGTATGTTTGATTCAATGTAAATTAATGGTGAGGTAATACAACCTAATAACTTGTTATTGTGCAGGTAATTTTTTATTTGAATTCACTATATTATAGGCAAAACCTCCCAGAAATTAGAATGTAATTTACATATATTTAGTGATTTTTCTACACTAACAAACTACCTTTGATTATATTTTTCTCAATAGAAAGTGTTGCACTTCTCTTACCAATGTTGTTATAGCACATATCCTAAAACAAAACTCTCATTACTTTAATAATTAACTTAAATGTATGCAACAGTTTTGTGGAAATTATTTAATTATTGAAAATTCATAATTGTCCCCTGATACAAAGTAGATAGAAGCATTTCTTGCAAACTTATTTTGTTTTCTGTAGGGTTTTGATAGACTAGGTATATGAATAATATATTGACAATAATTTCAGAGTTTTTAAAAATAGATTTTTCATGGGTTAGAAGTAAATGATATTTTTTAATGTATACTTTATCTGATTAACAACAGAATTTGAAAGGACCTATAAAAATACACAAGAAAAGTACCAAAATGGAAAGAAAAAATTTTATGTTATTGAATTTGGTTTTTTTGTTGTTTTTTTTTAATATTTTATTTATTTGACAGAGATCACAAATAGGCAGAGAGGCAGGCAGAGAGAGAGAGAGAGAGAGAGAGGAGGAAGCAGGCTCCCCACGTAGCAGAGAGCCGGATGCGGGACTCGATCCCAGGACCCTGAGATCATGACCTGAGCCGAAGGCAGAGGCTTAACCCACTGAGCCACCCAGGTGCCCCTATATTATTGAATTTGTAAGGAGGTAATATATAACAATGACAGGGGGTAACAGTTTTTGTCATTTATTAAACATTAAACTTTGCTAAAGCAAAATAAAAACATAAAATCTAAGTTGAATATAATATAAAAATAGTAAGATTCAGAACATATGAGTGCCCTGGGCATGGAGCCTGCTTAAGATTTTATCTCTCCCTCTCCCTTTGTCCCTCCCATCCGGCCATCTCTCCCTCTCTAAAAAAAAAAAAATTCTTATATTATCATAGTGTTAAATGGACTTAAACAAGTCCCATCCATCCATTCATTCATGTACTTCATTCAGTTTTTTAAAAATATATGTATTGAGCAATTACTATGTACCAGGCACATTTATTAACTGATATGTTATAGCAGGAAAATGAAATACAGACAAATATCTTTGACATCACGAAGTTTATAATTTAGTAAGGAAAAGAGAAAATTGGGGTGTCTGGGTGGCTCAGTGGGTTAAGCCTCTGCTTTCAGCTCAGGTCATGATCTCAGGGTCCTGGGATCGAGCCCCTCATCAGGCTCTCTGCTCAGCAGGAAGCCTGCTTCCCTCTCTCTCTCTGCCTGCCTCTCTGCCTACTTGTGATCTTTCTGTCTCTGTAAATAAAGTAAATAAGGTAAATAAAATCTTTAAATCCTTAAAAAAAAGAGTAAATTAAATAAAAAGTAAGATATATGTTATATGTTGGTAATTGTTGGTCAGTTTAAGGACTATAGGCTGGGGTGGGGGGAGTGTGAGTGTTCAAATTAAGATACCAGAGAACTTTATTCTCACCCAGATGAAGTGACAAAATACTTTCTCACCTCCAAATAATTTTGCCTGTAGACAACCAATCACTATATAGAAGGCAAAGCCTCCCAGAAATTAGACTGTAATATAATATTAGTTATATAACCATTAGTTCACCCTTGCATTATTTCACATGCCTTAGCAAATGGTTGATGAAGACCCCGGAGTTCTACTTTATGGAATACAGTATATATACTTTACATAGTAAAGTTTTAAGTACATGTGTATTTAGTGACTCACCTTGGTCAGAGGAAAATTTCAGTATTGTTTCTGTGGAGGTAAAAAAAATTCCGATTTCTGTGCAATACCATTTCTCAGTGGCCTGTGGGGTTTGAGTCAGCTACTAAATATACATTGAAATAACTAAACAAATTGCTGCATTGGCTTCATTAGTATTCACAATATGACCTTCGGAAAATATCTACCAAACACAATTTTGGTTTTGGCAGATTTACTATTATTCTGTCATTTCTGAAAGTAATTGGAAAATAGGACCAGTTATTTCTAGAAACAATTTCTGGTTCCTGACATTAAGACCATTTAATCTATGTTGAGAATGCCTGTCATCCTCTTTGTTATTATAGGATACACATCTAATTAATTTAAAGTCTGCATCAGAAAATTTAAATATAACCCAAGTTAAAAGGAGACTAAATTTTGGCCTTACTTTCTTCTTTATGATATTGAAGCCTTATGAGAATACCCATATGAATTCTTATATTTATATTAAAATGCAAGTTCCTGTAATCATGAATACATTATATGGGTCAAATTATGACTTTTAAAAAGTTAAAAATGACTTATAGAAACATAAAATAAACATTTTATTCAACTCATTAACTAATGAAGAAAACCACTAAGATAGTAAAACTGGCTCCAAGAGCATTTCATGAGAAGGAGTTTATATAGTCTAATAAGAAAACCATCTAAAATTTGTCAAAGTAAGCCTACTAAGTCATTATTGTCCTATGGGACAGTCAAACCATAACCATTAGGATTATCTTTTCTATCAGAGAGAAACTTACATTTTAGCAAGTAACTTCATAATGTCTAGGCTCTAATCAAATAGTAAATAGTAAACTCAAACACAGATACATTCCCCTAGAAAACTATATAATTCTAGGTTGAATTTATTAAACAGTGTTAGAATCACATTGAAAAGACATGCTGCCCACCTTTACTGCCTTTTTTCAAGTATTAATAATTTTCTTAACAATCTCTCTGTCTTAGTTTGGGCCAGTATAATAAATAAAAGACTGGATAGCTTAGACATTTATTTCTCACAGTTTTGAAGGTTGAAAAGACCAACATCAAGGTGTCAGCATGATTAGGTTCTCATGAGGATCCTTTTCTAGTTTGCAATTGGCCATCTTCTTGCTGTGTCTTCATGTGGCAGGAAGAGAGACATTATCTCCCTCATGTTTCTTCTTGTAAAGGCTCTAATTCCATTAATGAAAGCTCCACCTTCACCTTTTGCATTGCAAAAGTCTCATCTCCAAAACCAATGGAATTAGGGTTTCAACATATGAATTTTGGGAGAACAGAAACATTCAGTCCAAAGCATTCCCTGTTTTGGCCATAAATAATCTCCAAATATTGATCAGAAAAAAAAGTTGGCCTCGTTATAGTTTAGACTGTTTATTTTCACAAATGCAATGAGATGTTAAATAACCCCATAAGATTTCTTGATCATGTAGTATTTAACAGATACCGAAGTAAAACTATTACCTTTTGTTTATAAATTTTCTTAAAGAATCCAAGATTGAACCATTTAAAGGTTTCTGTAAAATCTAGGCTAGGAAGTCAAGGCCAAGAAAATTTCTCCCCTAGATTTGACTGTTGAATCCATAGAATAAGTTAATTCCTCTTTCCTCAAAGTCCCCGAAATATGCTCTGATTCTTGGCCTGCCAGGAAGTGACTATATCACTTGTAAGGTTGAAGCTGTATAAGCTAGGTACCAGGCCAGTTTTCTATGAAGGTTTTGTAGGCCTGAGTGCCTAGTTCTTTAATGGTGAGCTTGCTGTACCTGATTAAAAGTGATTCATTCCCAAGTATAACACAGCAGTTGGTTTTTGGTTGCACAAACAACTTTTCCAATTTGAGGTAAAATGGAGACAGATTCTTAGGATGATAACTATTACCACAAAAATAAGAAAACTCTAAAAATATTTGTTTCTGAATTATGAGACTTCACTGAGAATTAGATTCCATTTTAAAATGCTTCATTTCAAGGGTTGGGAGCAAGACGGCAGAGCAATAGGAGACCTATTTCAACTAGATAGTTATCAAACTATTCTGAACACCTACAAACTCAACAGAAGATCAAAGAAAAGAATAGTAGCAATTTTATGAACAGAAAGCAACTACTTCCTGGAAGGTAGGACGTATGGAGAAGTGAATCAGAGGTGATATCTGGGAAGATAGACCACACGGGAAGGGATCCTCTGTCAGCTGGCTACCGGCAAGTGATAGAGCAACGGAGCACAAAGTCAGAACATTTAGAAATCTACTCTACTGCAGGATGTCACTCCAGTGGCTAAGCAGGGTTGGGGGTTGGGGGGGTAGAACCCTTGCTGGGACAGTGTGGTCTCAGGACACTCAGGGTCACAGAAAGACCGGGGGTGCCTGAGTGTGCCACAGCTCCAAGTATCAGAGTGGGGAAGCTGGCTGCAAAGACAGAGATGAGGAGTGGAATCTCAGCTCAGGTCTGCCTTAAAACATGATCCACAGCATAGCTGGGCCACTACTCTTCGAGCAGGAACCTAACAAGCAGCAGATCTGGGAGACTTCCCTTCTTTCCCCAGGAGGAGCAGCACGGGAGTGAAATGCAGGAATCTGCTGGGTTTGGAGACTCCAAACAGGATCTTGTGTCAGAGATAGAAATACTTGGTCATAGACCAGATGAGCACAGAGTGCAGCCGGGACCAGGAAGACAAAAGTGATTGACTGCTTTTCTCTGAGGGATCACTAAGGAGTGGGGTCCTGAGTTCTCGGCTCCTCTGGGGCCAGAGATTGGTAGGCCGCCATTTTCATTCTTGTCCTTCAAAGCTGTACTGAAAATGTTCAGGAACAAAAGCTACTCAGAGCAAACCCAAGCAGATTACTTAGCCTGTCCCCTGGCAAGGGTGGTGTAATTCTGCCTCAGGCAAAAGCATTTGAGAATCACTGCAACAGACCCCTCCCCCAGCAGATCAACAAGAATATCCAGCCAAGACCAAGTTTACCACTCAATGAGAACTGCAAAACTCTAGCAATAGAAGAATGCAGCACATAGAATTCTTGTTTTTTTGCCCATGATTCTTTATTCTTTCAAAGTTAATTTTTAAAAATTTTTAGAAGACTCATTATATACCCAAAGGCACTTCCAGATTGAAAGTAGGGGGCTGAAAAACTATTCACCGTGCTAATGGACATCAAAAGAATGGTGGCAATCCTTACATCAGACAAATTCGATTTTAAGCCAAAGACTATAATAAGAGATGAGGAAGGACGGTAATCATACTTAAAGGGTCTGTCTGACAAGAAAATCTAACAATTTTAAATATCTATGCCCCTAACATGGGAGCAGCCAATTATATAAACCAATTAATAACAAAATCAAAGAAACACATCAACAATGATACAATAATAGTAGGGGACTTTAATACCCCCCTCACAGAAATGGACAGATCATCTAAGCAAAAGATCAACAAAGAAATAAAAACTTTAAATGACACACTGTACCAGATGGACATCACATATATATTCAGAACATTCCATCCCAAAGCAACAGAATACACATTCTTCTCTAGTGCACATGGAACATCCTCCAGAATAGATCACATCCTGGGTCACAAATCAGGTCTCAACTGGTACCAAAAGATTGGGATCATTCCCTGCATATTCTCAGACCATAATGCTTTGAAACTAGATCTCAACCACAAGAGGAAAATTAGAAAGAACTCAGATACATGGAAGCTAAAGATTATCCTACTAAAGAATGAATGGGTCAAAAGTTTAAAATAGAGCCACCCTATGACCCAGCAATCACACTACTGGGCATTTACCCTAAGTATACAAATGTAGTGATCCAAAGGGGTACCTGCACCCCAATGTTTATAACAACAATGTCCACAATAGCCAAACTGGAAAGAGCCTAGAAGTCCTTCAACAGATGAATGGATAAAGAAGATGTGGTGTGTGTATGTATGTGTATATATATGTGTACACACACACATACACACACACACACACACACACACACACGCAATGGAATATTATGTAGCCATCAAAAAATGAAATTTTGCCATTTGCAATGACATGGAACTAGAGGGTATTATGCTAAGCAAAATAAGTCAATCCAAGAAAGGCAATTATCATATGTTCTCACTGATATGAGGAATTTTTGAAACAAGGCAGAGGATCATAGTTGAAGGGAGGGAGAAATGAAACAAGATGAAACCAGAGAGGGAGAAAAACCATAAGAGACTCTTAATCTCAGGAAACAAACTGGGCAAAAAAAAATTGCTTCATTTCTTTTATAAAAGGGTAAAAAAATTGAAGGTAAAAGATCTTATATGTTAATAAAAAATGCTTCATCTCTTTTTATAAAAGGGTAAAAAAATTCTAAATTGAGGGTAAGAGATCTAGAAGGAAAAAAAGTAATTCCTTGTATATTCATCAGTAAATAGAGTATTAAAACAATATCAACAATATTCCAGACAAATAACCACTAATCAGATTTTCTCATCAGTTTAGTCAGTCCTGTGTAATTAATTCTTGTTCCCTTGGACCTTGGATCAGCAGTCTGCCTCCATGAAGTCATCTTCTTGTGAAATAATCTTAAGCCTAATTCAGTCCTCTAGCAAAGCTATCCTCTTAGAAAGACTTCTAAGTGATATAAGCTTGACAATCTTTAATCAAGAGTCTTTGCTTTCATATATCAATAGTTAAGATATTTAGTAGAGTCCTTGGGTCACAGAGACTAATCTTCTTTGTTGAATACAAGAGTTCTAACCTGTGCGTCTTCAAGTAAAAATTGGAGGAAAGTAAATTTCACCTACAGATGAGAATAAATGGCTGTTGTTAATTTATTACAGTAATCAATAGTATCAAAATGGAAGTGAGCTATTAGAGTGTACAACCCAATACTACTTCATGAGATCCCAATCCATTGTCATTTGAGGATAGTAAATAAATATTATAAATAATGAGCACATTGACAAATATCCAGGGCCTTGCTGTGAAATGTAAAATCCCTTAAATTTTATATATAAATCATTTTATGTGGAGAAGTAACTTAGGTAAGGATGAGCTTCTTTATTTTTTTGATTCTTCTTTTTATTCATCTTATAATAGTATTAATAAATGTGGAGCAGACCAAATAGCCTTAATTTTTGTAGTATTTTTTTTTCTTGTTGTTAATAAGGAGAAAGAAGAAATCTTTGTGATTTTTTTAGGGCCTGTTGGGAAATCTCAAAGATATTTTTTGGTGTAAAGATATCTTAGTTTTTTTTTAAATTAAGGGTCTGGTCTTGGGAAGACAAAATCAAAACAGTTATCAAGGGAGATTTAGATGCTTGATTAAGATAGGATGATGGGTACCTGATTTACAATATTTGCTTATTTATTTGCTCCAAATGGCAATATAATGTCTTAAAATAAACCAGAAAAAGGTGACAATGGTTGTAAGAATTTTAGCTCTTTAAAAATGAGCACTTTTTGTTCTTTTAGCTTTTAATAATCTATAAAACCATGACCTATAGGCCTAGTCATGAGTTCATGGGTACAGTTCATAAACCAAGAATAGTTTTTGTATTTTCAAATGTTTGAAAAAATTTAAAATAGGGAAAACATTCTGTGAGATATGAAAATTCAATGCTTATAATATTATTGAATACAACTATACTTGATTCTTTATACCATTGGGGAGGAAAAATTTTTCTCTACCTTTTAAGATTCTCAGGACGCCTGGGTGGGTCAGTTGGTTAAGCCGCTGCCTTCGGCTCAGGTCATGATCCCAGCATCCTGGGATCGAGTCCCACATCGGGCTCCTTGCTCAGCAGGGAGCCTGCTTCTCCCTCTGCCTCTGCCTGCCACTCTGTCTGCCTGTGCTCTCTCTCTCTCCCTCTCTCTGACAAAGAAATACATTTTTAAAAAAATTTAAAAAAAAGATTCTCTTGGCTGTTGTAAGAATTAAGTTGACATAAGATAGATTGAAAGAAGAAAATCTAATTTAATTCTGTACATATGAGAGCTATGGAGGAATATAAGGCCCATGGACTATCAGGCAATTGAGACTTATGCACCATCCAGAGCCAAGGAGAAGGGGATAGGGATCTGGAGATTCAAAGTTAAGTAAGGGAATTCAAAGGAAAATGAAAAAGAGTAAATGTTTAGTAAAAAAAAAAAACAAAACAAAACAAAAAAAAAACAAAAACAAAAACAAAAAAACGTTTGCTGGCTAAGCCGAAACAATGGGACACAGAGAGGAATTTTATCAAACATCCTTTGCTATGTTTCTCTGTGTACCACACCTAATTCATATTATAGCATCATTATCTATAGTGGTAGCTCTCTCCTGGAGGAAGTCTTCTATTCTTTTAGGCAGTTAGTGGAGAGGCAAAAAAGAAAAACTTATTGGGCCTTCTGTTTCTTCAAAATAACCTAAGGGGCACCTGGGAGACTCAGTTGTTTAAGTGCCTGATTCTTGATTTCAGTTTTGAGATTGAGCATGTCAGGCTCTGTGCTGGGCATGGAGCCTGCTTAAGAGTCTCTCTCTCTCCCTCTCTGTAAATAAATAAATAAATAATCAATCAATCTAAAATAATCAATACCAAAGAGATACATTTTAGAGTGGCACATTTCTCCCCTCCACATATTGTCAATGGCTGCTTTTCCACTATAGTGGCAGAGTATTTGTGACAGATCTTATAGTCCTTATAGACCTCAAAGCCTGAAATATTTAACAGATGGCCCTTTACAGAAAAAATAATTGCTGACTACTGTTCTAGAACTCGATAGTCAACACAAAGCACTGAAAAAAATTTTTTTTGCAGATTTCATTTATTTATTTAACAGAGAGGGAGAAAGCACAAGCAGGAGAACAGCAGGCACAGCAGGCAGAGGGAGAAGCAGGCTCCCTGCCAAGCAAGGAGCCTGAAGTGGGACTTGATCCCAGGACCCTAGGATCATGACCTGATGCTTAACTGACTGAACCATCCAGACGTACCAAGCACTGAATTTTTTTGAGTGAGATACTGAAGTCTGCTCTCTGAGCAGATTACACAGAGTCAGCTTTTTACT
The DNA here is from genome assembly GCA_004024625.1 of Mellivora capensis. Taxonomy (NCBI): domain Eukaryota; kingdom Metazoa; phylum Chordata; class Mammalia; order Carnivora; family Mustelidae; genus Mellivora; species Mellivora capensis. Next base: position 2,662 of record PISX010020378.1, on the reverse strand, counting down.
CCTCCTTGTTAAGACTTAAAATTTTAAGATCAGTTGTCATTTTAACAAAAAGAAAACCAACTATAAGATTCACAGCTCCTTTTTTAATAAATTATCTTGTGAATAAACTCATCAACATTGAGCAAAATTTGTCGAAATGTTAATACATTTCAACTCTTCTTTTCAGTCCCATTATTTGTAGTTATATAAACCAAGACTAAATTTCCTTACTGCAAAGATTCCACAGCTTTCTCCATGGATACAGGATTTATCTTTTGAAACAGACACCTTATTTTACAAACTTCTTTTTTCTTTTCTTTTTTTTTTGATAAAATACATTCCAAAAAAAAAATACATTCCATTACCTTGCAGACACGTCTGTGCTTTTCTGCTATTATTACTGTAATAGAGTCTCAGTTACCCACAGTAACTTTTAACCAAATTAACTTCTTTTTCACAAAGTAAACATCTATCATACAAAATAATTAACAGATGAGCAAAACTCATGAATCCATATAAAAATCTTGGAAAATCATGTATAGTCATCCATACTACTTTGTACGTAATCATTACTCTATAAGAATTTTGTCAGAATTAGGGAGCCTGGGTGGCTCAGTGGGATAAGCCTCTGCCTTCAGCTCAGGTCATGACCTCTGGGTCCTGGGATCCAGTGCCGCATCAGACTCTCTGCTCAGCAGGGAGCCTACTTCCTCCTCTCTCTCTCTCTCTGCTGCCTCTTTGCCTACTTGTGACCTCTCTCTGTCAAATAAATAAATAAAATCTTAAAAAAATAATCTTGTAAGAATAATCAATGTAGTTTTAAATTTTTCACAATTGTAATCAGCATGTAGAAATAAATTTGCTACCTGATCAATAAGCCAATATAAAAAGTTTGTGAATTTCACGATTATTAGTCTCGTCATGAAAAAACAAACAATATAATAAAAATAAAATACATTGCATTATATTTAACACATAAAAATTTGAGAAAAGTCATAAAATTGTTTTGAAACCAGTCTAATTTGTACGAAGATTCATTTTGAAAACGTAAACATGTTCACAGTTTCTGTAAGAAAAATGTTTTTCTCTTAAGAGACTAGCATATTTAAAGTTTCAGCTTCTTTATTTCCTGTAAACATTTAGAAATGTTAGATATAGAAACACATTTATAAATCTCTATAAACCCATTAAAATAAAGCTCCGTTAATTTTGGAGACTCTGTGACCTAATTTAATTCCCTCTGGAGATAGAAAAATATTTCAGATTACAAGAGGCTCTTCTCAGTTAGACAACCCAGCAGTAAGAGAGCTTATAGATTCATTTCTCTACTTCAGCCATAAGTCAAAAATAAATGTAGACACATAAAAATGTACCTTTTCAGGTATCAAAAGACTGTTTTTGGTGCTATGCTAAGTTGCAACAGGGTGACTTTTTTGATGGTGTAACTAAGAATGCAGTTGTCAAACTTTCTTTTATAACTTTCATGGAGTGGGACTAGCAGATGATAAAGAGATACCCACCACTGGGTCCTGCAGGACAGGGGGCTGAGAAGCCAAAACCTTGGTTGCATTCTAAGAAGAATAATAGATAATATCCTTTGGGAAACCCCCTTATATTGGACTGAAAGAAAGCAAAATATACCACCCTAAAATATGTCTCTTTAGCATATTAATTATTTTAAGCTAGTTATTTTTAAGAAACAATAGACACAGGTGAAGCTCTGAAAACTGAGTAGATCTTAATCTTTTGTAAGAAATATTTACATTTATAAGGGAAATCTCCACTTGTAAGGCTCACTCTTTCTCTGTATCAGGAAGAGAAGGTTGACTCTAAACCTCTAGAAACTGATTGATACAGAAGGCAGTGACTTAAATCTGCATAACAACCTTACTACTGTTTACTGTCCTTTTTCTGGTAGCCTCTCATAACTGACTCCTCACCTACAACATCTTTTGTCTTTAGCTGGAGATGAGATTTAAGATGTTGGCTTGGTTGGGGGTGCCTGGGTGGCTCAGTTTGTTAAGGATCTATTTTCAGCTTAGGCCATGATTCCAGGGTCCTGGGATCAAGCCCCACATTGGGCTCCCTGCTCAACAGGGAAACTGCTTCTCCCTCTGCCCCTCCCCCTGCTTGTGTTCTCATTATCTCTCTCTCTCTCTCTCTCTCTCTCTCAAACAAATAAATAAAATCTTTTAAGAAAATGATAGTGGCTTGGGCTACCTCATAAAATGCATTTGGAAGTTTTCCTTCCATTTTTTGGAACAGTTTCAGAATAGGAATTAATTCTTCTTTAAATGTTTGGTAGAATTCCCCTGGGAAGCCGTCTGGCCCTGGGCTTTTGTTTGTCTGGAGATTTTTGATGACTGTTTCAATCTCCTTACTGGTTATGGGTCTGTTCAGGTTTTCTATTTCTTCCTGGTTCAGTTGTGGTAGTTTACATGTCTCTAGGAATGCATCCATTTCTTTCAAATTGTCAAATTTGCTGGCGTAGAGTTGCTCATAGTATGTTCTTATAATTGTTTGTATTGCTTTGGTGTTGGTTGTGATATCTCCTCTTTCATTCATGATTTTATTTGGGTCCTTTCTCTTTTCTTTTTGATAAGTCTGGCCAGGGGTTTATCAATCTTATTAATTCTTTCAAAGAACCAGCTCCTAGTTTCGTTGATTTGTTCTATTGTTTTTT
>PISX010020377.1:0-35992 GCA_004024625.1 Mellivora capensis | reverse complement strand
GTCTTTTTTCCACTGTATATTTTTTCCTGCTTTGTCAAAAATTATTTGACCATAGAGTTGAGGGTCCATATCTGGGCTCTCTACTCTGTTCCATTGGTCTATGTGTCTGTTTTGATGCCAGTACCATGCTGTCTTGGTGATCACAGCTTTGTAGTAAAGCTTGAAATCAGGTAATGAGATGCCACCAGTTTTATTTTTGCAAATAATCCTAAAATTTGTATGGAATCAGAAGAGACCCCGAATCGCTAAGGAAATGTTGAAAAACAAAAATAAAACTGGTGGCATCTCATTACCTGATTTCAAGAAGGAAATTCTTCAAATTGGATTTGACTTATTTTTCTGGACAATTAAACAATGGCACTTGTGACCTTTCTATCCTGTTGTCTACTACAGAATAAGCTAGTATGTTCTGTACCTGCATTGCACTGTTTATGTACATTCACCTTGTGATGAATGACTTCCTTCCCATCCTAACTTAGATATTCTGAGCTTTTACTCCTGTCATTACATTTCTAAGAATGGTACCCCAATTAGTTTTGACTTCTCCCTATCCTTTACCACTAGAAACCAATATCACATCATGAAATGGAACTGGAGAGGCCCTCTACACATTACAAAAGCCTAAAAATTTTTTTTTTAAAAAGGCAGTGTAGGACAAATTCCAGGCGAGTAGTCCAAACAGCAGGTGTCATAGTGTTTGCCATGTTTTTTTTTGTTTTGTTTTTTTACTTCCACAAAATGGCATACAGTTGCATGTCATTTTTTTTCCTTTTCAGCGTAACAGAATTCATAGTTTTTGCACCACACCCAGTGCTCCATGCAATGCGTGCCCTCCATAATACCCACCACCTGGCTCCCCCAACCTCTCACCCCCTGCCCCTTCAAAACCCTCAGGTTGCTTTTCAGAGTCCATAGTCTCTCATGGTTCATCTCCCCCTCAATTTCCCTCAACTCCCTTCTCCTCTCCATCTCCCCATGTCATGTTTTTTCAGGACCTCCAACTTGTATAGGTGAAACCTTTCCTGAAAGTCATTTTCTCTTAGGCAGCTGTGTTTGTTCTGTCAGTAACCATCTTTGTCTAGCAATAAAAATATCTTCCTTTACTCTATCCAGTTGTACTTCCACAAGAGAGTGTGCTTCATGAAGTTATGAGTTCCTCATCACTAGAAGTAGATAAACAATGAGTAAGTTATCTCTGCCTGAATATGTTAAACAGAAAATTCAGATTAGTGGCAACTTCAAGGCTGCTGGATTTACTAAGTGACACTCAGGATCCCTTATAATTCTGAAATTCTACTCATTCCATGATTCTTACAGTTTTGTCAACTGTGCTTACAATTACCCAACTTCTCTTACTTGGCATTTGGGAGTTAGCTCAATGAAACCTACTGCTCCAGCTACCTATTTCTGTATAACAAACCAACCCAAAACACAGTGACATAAAATAACAACTATTTTAATATGCTCATAGATTCTTCAGGTTAGGAATTTGAACAAGGAATAATAGAGCTGCCTTGTTTCTGCTCCCCAACATCTGAGCCTCTGTTGGGGAAGGCATACGTGACTGGGATGACTCCAGTGTCTGGAGAAAACTCAAACTGCTGGAGGCTGGAATCATCTGGGAGCTTCCTCACTCACATATTTGACATCCGTACTGGGATAACACAGAAGCCAGTTTCAGCTGAAACTGTTAACCATAGCATCAAGAGGCTATGCGATGGGGCTTCAGCTTCCTTACAATACAGTGGATTAAGAATAGTCAAAGTTCTAACATGGTTTATATGGAAACTGCATAGTCTTTTATGACCTAGCCTTGAAGGTTATCTAGCATCACTTTTTATAGTTTGAATCTACCCAGATTAAAGAAAGGTAACCTAGACCCCTCCACAATGGGAGAAATGTCAAAATGTGGCAGCTTCTTTTTAAAGCTGCCACATTTCCTATGGTGTTTATTATTAAATTTTAAATAATAAACCCAAATTCCTTTTTTTTTGTTCTGAATTTCCTAACTCTTATTGAAGTCAAGGTAGGCACCTGTGTAGCTTGTAGACACTGGGACTTCTAAGCACAATAGAGAAGAAAAGAGTGAACCAAAGTGGATAGGACAGAGATTTTTCTGGAACCAAGAGCATGTATGCCTTTGGAGTGGAACAAAGACCAACATTCTGGACACCTGCTGCTTTCTTTATAGACCCTAGGAACTCCAAGATTAAACTCTGCAGTATTCCAAACCCTGGGAGAAAAAGCCTTGCTCAGACTCAATTTATTGGACACTGACCTTTAATCCACTGAAATTTGTATGTGTTCTACAAGTCTCTCAATGCTCTGTTTTGGCTAATTGGTTACCTAGACATGTCTTCATCCTCACTTGGGGACAATAAACATGCCTGAGCCTGGGAGAATAGGTACAGAGAAAGAAATGACTATGCTTCCCACAGAGACCCATCTGAGCACAAAGGAAAGGCAGGAAAGTTACCTCAGCAAGGGAGTCGAAATGCTAGAAGAAGCACTTCCCTCATGGCTCAGTGCAATGTCATTTTGTGCACCAAACACCAACTAATTATTCCTCACTGTACATCAGCAAAAGCTGATCTGATTAAAATCATAAATTGGTCCTTTATTTCTGTAAGAAGGGTGCGGAGCTGGGTGTGTTCACTAATATGTACATCGTCAAAAATGAGGGCTATGGTCAAGTCATGGGCCTTCTCTACATTGAGCTCACTCAAGATGCCAGAGTTCTGAGTTCGGAGATGTCAGCCTCTCAATGTCAACTCCAAACCTTTGAAATCAAAGGCAGATTATGAAGTCAACATCCCCACCTTCCACAGCAGACCCTACAACCCTGGGCAAGAGAAAGAAATGGGAATGGGAATACCACAAAGTAAGTGTGGTGACTGACCAGTCTTCCTAATGGTAATTGGTGAAAGTTCACTAAGTCAACTAAGCACTCACCACATGAGTGCCAATCAACATTACATCGATTATTTCATTTCATTCTTGCAACAATCCCATTTATACATATAGAAACTGAGACCCAGAGATGTGAAATAACTTATTGCAAATTAGAGTGGAACCGATGGGCCAAATTCAAGCTAAGACAGTCCATGTCTAGGCCTAGGATTTTAACAACTAAACAATACTGTCTCTGCTCATAAGCATATGTCCACTTTAACAACTAGACAATACTGCCTCTGCTCATAAGCATTCTAGGCACTCCCTGGATGAGAAGTCAGGAAGGGCTGGAGAATATGCCTGACCTGAGACTTCAGGATAAGGAGAAATCAACTAGGCAGAGAGAAGGGACAAGAGGTATTCCTGGGAAAGCTATGCAGGCACAGGAACAGTGCAGACAGGGCCTGATGATGCTGAGCCAAACAAAAATCTCCTTAAAGTCAGGGATCATGTTTATTTGCTCACCATGAAAGCCCTAGGTGTCTGGCACATAACAGCCACATGGAGAGCCGAGAGAACATTACAGTCACAAGCATGAACTCTGGAGTCAGAATGCCAGTGTTAAGTTATGAGACTCAAACAACCAGCTCCACCTCTGTGAGCTTTGGTTTTCCCATCTGTGAAAAACAGGAGGTGATAAGAGACCCAGTCTTCCAGACTTGCTGTGAGGGAAGATGAGATGAGTCATGTGGGTAAAATGCATGCATGGTCTAGTGCAGCTACAGGGAGAGCTCAAAAAATGCCCACAGTGGTAGTTTATTATTAGACCCACAGGAAGTCTTTTCAAAGGGAATGAATGAATGATGCTCACATGACTTATTAGAAGATAGCAAGGATTACAGTGTGACTACAGAGGGTGAGAAACAAGTGGTGCAAGGAGAAGATGATGCCAAATTGAACATCGCGACTTCACTTTCCACTTTTCCTAATAGTCCATCATCTTAATGGGGTTAGTGATGTAAAGAAAGGTAACATTTTGCATTTATATTGTGGTTTGCACTTCACAACATACCTCCACATCATTATTTCATTCTACTTCTAAACAAATATATGAAAAGTACATGATGTGTGTACTTTGTCCCTCTTTTGCACAAATCTGCAGAGACTCAGAGGATAGACGTATCTGTAAAACGTGAACCGGAAAAAAAAAGTGAACAGGATGATAAGTAACAGAAAACAAAGTCCAATTATTTTGACTTCTGGCTCTTTATCCCTTCATATGGATAACAGAGCTAGTAAAGAGAGAGACCCAGGGATTTCCTCAGTACCAGAGAAAGGCTTGCTGGTTAGTCACTAAACTTTGTTACTTTTCCTCCTTGAACATGCCTTTACTACATTTTTTTTCAAGGTTTTAAAACTTTTTTGTCACAATAGCTAATCATTTTATGTATTTTGGTTTATTATTATAATATTAATCTTTCTCCCTTAAAAAAATCCTTTCAAAATATCTAAGTCCTTTACCTTAAGATAAAGAATTTTTGACTAAGAAATATCAGCCTGATCTTCTTTTTGTTGTTGTTGTTTTTTAAAATTTTATTTTTTCAGTGTTCTAAGATTCATTGTTTATGCACCACACCCAGCGTTCCAGGCAATACGTGCCCTTCTTAATACCGACCACCAGGCCCACCCCCCCCCACTCCCCTTCCTTCTAAAACCCTCAGTTTGTTTCTCAGAGTCCACAGTCATCATTAGCCATCAGAGAGATTCAAATCAAAACCACACTGAGATACCACCTTATACCAGTTAGAATGGCCAAAATCAACAAGACAATAAACAAGCATTGGAGAGGATTCTGAGAAAGTAGAACCCTCTTACATTGTTGGTGGGAATGCAAGTTGGTGCAGCCACTTTGGAATACAGTGTAGAGATTCCTTAAGAAATTAAAAATAGAGCTACCCTATGACCCTGCAGTTGCACTACTGGATATTTACCCCAAAGATACAGATGTAGTGCAAAGAAGGGCCATCTGTATCCCAATGTTCATAGCAGCAATGGCCACAGTCGTCAAACTGTGGAAAGAGCCAAGATACCCTTCAACAGACGAATGGATAAAGATATGGTCCATATATATGATGGAATATTACTCAGCCATCAGAAGGATGAAAACCCAACTTTAGTATCAGCCTGATCTTAAAAAAAAAAAAAAAAAGGAAAATTTAAATTGCTTCAGTTTGGTAAATAGAAAATCATCTCTTCTTGTTCTGTTCTGGTAAACATAAATGTACTTCATATGTACATTTACTACATCACTCCATTTCCTTTGCAGTTAGGTGCAACCATGCAAGAGAGCTGTGGTCAGTGGATCGTTGGCAGAAGCAATTTGTAATACTTTGAGGCCTGATTCAGATCTTCCCCTCTCTCCCCTTGAGAAAAAACCTTAGAAGTTAAAGATGGCAGATCTCAAACATAGAAGAACTTGGATTCCTTAGTCACAGGTTTGGATGAAAGTGCCAGTTGCTCTGGAACACTCATTTTAGAAATTACATGAGCAAGAAATACATTTCTATTATGCTAATCCACTGAAACTTATCTGTGCAGCTAGTATTACTCAACTAATAAAAGCATGAAAAAATAGAAATCTTACAACCCCAAACACTATTTAAGACTATCTTCATAACTATTAAAGCCTATATTTCAATGTATCATTGCTTCTTTATTAGAATTACATCATGTCCCAATCTGGAACGCAAGTGGTAAAAATGAGAGTGCCAAGACTACAAATTCATTATGAGCAGGTATCCTATCTACCTTTGTATCCCTAGCACCTCACACAGTACTAGGCACAAAGTAAGTGTTCAATAAAGAATGACGCATAGATGGTACAGAAGCACCCTAACATCTATCATCTAAGATCATTGAATGATTAAGTTCTCCAAAAGGAAAGGGTAATTTCCCACAGGAGGCATCTTACAGAAAAGGAGATCGCCCATGACTTGGTGACAGTTAACGTGGTAGAGACTTAATTCATGCATTCTTCAAAGCTATTATTGAGTACCTGTTATATGTCTGGGACTATTCTAGGGAATAAGGGTACAAAAACAACAAAAAAGTAGCAGTAGAAAGTGTTTCCCTTTCTGTACCAGGATAACTCTAATTTTGTAAGAGTGGAGAAGGCACAGATTTGAATCTGCAGAACAACCATATTCTTTTTTACTGTGCTTTTCATGGTGACCTCCTGTAACTGGCCTTGTCTCCATCCCCACCACCCCACCAGCATTCTTCTTTTGTTTTAAGTTTAGGATGGTATTTAAGGTGGTGTCATGGGCCATTTCTGAGAGTTACTCAGTTTTTCTGGGTATCCCTCATGTATATGTGAGATATACATCTTAATGTGTTTGTTTTTATCTTGTTCATCTGTCTTTTATTTCACATTTCTCATCCAAGAACGCAAAGGGTAAAGGGAAATTATTTTTCCACTTCTACATAGTCTACCAAATTTTTATATATGTGTTGAAACCCTTGCACAGAAACCTGGGTCCCCAAATCAGCTAGGTACTCAGTCATCTGGGTCCATATTATAAGGATGCAAGTGTGCCAGGTTAGGAGTTATGAGAGATACATTATGATAATAGTCTCTTCTCTGATAGCATAAGAACACCTGATCCAAAGTGATAAAGAAAGGAAATCATCAACTGAAAGCTTGAGAACAAATTAACCAGATCCACACTCAAGAAGTTAAACCATTCAGGGGTAGGGGGGGGAACAGCACAGCAACAAGAGTGAGTGGTAAAGTTAATAACACAGTGGCTGATCATACAGTTGATGAAGGTATCAGTCTACTTTTTTCCCAAGCTCCTGTTTTATAAAAGTTAATCATATAATGTGGCTACAGCAACAGCAGCAATGGCAGATGTGCTGTCCAACTGACCAGGTTAAGAAAAATAAAGGCAGATGGTTTTAGATTAAAGTCTGGATAGCAACACCGCCATTAGAGAAGGGACATTCTGTCACCAGGCCAAGGTTCTTTCATTTACTTTATTCCCCAAATTATCTGCCACCTGATAGTCCAGGGAATCATTTAGAATCTTAGTCAGGGGCAGTTGATAAAAACATTAATTTGGATTAAGTGATTCATTTAAGAAATATTTATTGCATGCCTACTATGTGCGCAACAACACTCTAGATGCTGAGGAATACAGCAACTATCAGGTCAACAAGCAAATAAGGTAACTAGATTTTGTTAAATGCTATCAAGAAAATAAAAGAGGGTAATGGGAACAGGGGAAAGCAAGCATTACAGCACTTAGAGAAGGCCTTTGGTAGGAAGCCACACTTGAAACAAGAGAAGAAAGGTGATGTGTTAATTTTCTATTGCTGCATAACAAATAGACACAAATTTAGCTGCCTAAAAAATAATGCAAATGTACTGTCTCGGTGTTTCTGTGAATCAGGAGTCCAGGTATAGTTTACTTGAGTCCCCTGCTCAGGGTCTTATATGCTGAAACAAAGGTTTTGGCATGGGTTGTGATTTTATCTGAGGGTTGGGGTTCTCTTCCAAGCCCACTGGTGGTCAGCAGGATTCATTTCCCTGTGGCTATGTGACTATGGTCCCCCTCTTCTTGCTAGCTGTTGGCTGGGGACCACTCTCAGTTCCTACATACTACTATACCTTGCTGTTTGATTCTCTGCTCTTATAACATGCTTTCTATTAGGCCAACAAGAGAGTGTCTCCCTAACACCTGACCTTCTTTTAAAGAGTTCACTTGATTAGGTCAGGACTACCTAGGAGTTTCTCTTTTGATTAACTCAAGTCAACTATGAGTAACATAATCACAGGAGTGATATAGCATTGTATTACTGGTTCTAGCTACAAGTCAAGAGAAGCATGTACATGGGAAGTCTGTGTGGCACAGTTGGTTAAGTGCTGGACTCTTGGTTTTGTCTTAGGTTGTGATCTCAGGCTCATGATCTCAGGGTCATGAGACAGAACCCCATGTCAGGCTCTGCACTTGGCATGGAGTCTGCTTAAGACTCTCTTCTCTGCCCCTCCTCCCCAACACCTCAAATAAATAAATAAATCTTTATAAAAATATTTTTTAAAAGAGGAGCATGCACACTAGAGGGTGGAAATCTTAGAGGTTCTTTAAAATTCTACCTACCACATATGAGAACCAGCCATGCAAAATCAGGTAAAAGCCTTTCCAGGTACAGTCACCAGATAGTATACAGAACAAACTTGGTATTTTCAGGAAAAAGAAATTAAGTTGGTCTACTGAAGTATGGTGGATGGGGAAAGAAGATGAGGGAGGAGGCATCTACAGGAGTCAGACCACGTATAGCTTTGATGGACCTGTTAACAAGTATGGATTCCATTTCATGTTTAAAAGGAAGCCTACTAATGTTAACTAAGCTTCCCTGGCATGATATTAGGCTCATCAGTGGCATAAAGACCAGTGGATGCAATGTCAAGAGAAATGGGAGGCATTAACTTGCTGTGGCTACCTCTCATTTTAAGAAACGAGAGCCTATAGTAAAGGTTCTTTACAGATCTGACCTTCCATTTTTTTTCTAGGTCCCCATTAAAAAGACTATTCAGGTGAATGTAAAAATAAAATGAATGTAATCACTTCCTGGTGTTGGCTGGCTTAATAAGAAAGGAATCTGGTCTGCTTTCAAGTATCTTCCAATACACATGAATGGACCCTTGGGTCACTTAATAAATTCTATAAATAATGAGAGTTACATTAATAATATGGGGGCATTTCCAGAAGCAATATACATTTTGTCCTTTGGTCAAGGGATTAATAATTATTATTTTTAGAAATTTCCAGCAATGCAGATTTTCAAATATAATATTGAGGCAAGAGTTTGTTTGGAAATGCTAGCTCATCACAGTCATTTTTTTTCTTCTTTCTAAACTGAGGTTGAAAGGGAAATCCCAAGTTGAATTAAACAACCTATAGAAATGTTACTCTGTACTAATCAACCCAGGAGTCAGAAGTATAACTGCTTTTTTAGCTTCTTTGATTGAAAGTACTAGCAGGATTTATGTGAATCTTCCCTTTGAGACTATGATTAGTATAATGGGAAATTTTTTTTTTAAGTGATAGAACTTAGATTCTAAAACTTGAAGACCCAATGAGAACTGTTAGTAACTCTTACTTCTTTTTAAGTGCACACTCTTTAGTGTAATTTCCCAAGTCTCATTTGGACCAAGATTTGGATTATCAATAAAATAAGACAATATGAGATCCTCTTTCCTCAACATCCTTTTCTTGTTTCCATGACTGAGGCCTCATATTATAAAGATCATGTTACATTACTTTCCTCTCAGGAAATAAGAGAAATTTATCCAGTGAAGCAATCTAAAAATAACTCATTGGAGAGCCAGTGGCTTCCATGGTTACCAAAAGACCCTGTTGATTCTTTGTTCTAACAGGCAACCACAACTGGGGAATCATTTGAATTGAAAACAACACATATCCAAAATAGCATGAAGGATCCTAGAACAGGACTGTGCAGACTTCCATTCCAGTAAGTGCAAACTTTTTCACATTCCCAGGAAAAGCACATGCCAGGAAAAAAGGAATAAACTTCTGAAAACTAAATGAAAGTTGACGCTAAATCAATTTCTTGATTTCTGGGAATCCCCACGGTGCTGTTAATGCTGTAACAATGTCCCACAGTAGTTCATGACATAAATTTCGAAAATACTATCTCTGATTACATGTTTAATTTCTACTAAAGGCAACAAAGGAAAGTTAGATTTTTTTCCTTTAAGTAAAATTATATCACATGACTTTACATGAAAGTTATACATCTATCTTATGATAGCTGGGAATGGAATAACATATATATATATGTATATATATACATGCACATATATCATATATATGTATATATGTGTATATTTATAAAGTATAATATATCAAACATATATTTATATGCATATATATATGTTTGAAAGATACATGCTCATATATTTATGTATTTCTTCATACATATGAAGTCTTCTAAGATTACCTCATTCCAACTTGTTTCCAGAAGCAAGGATATAAGAAAAACCTATTTTTGAAAAAAGAATTTCATACTTTCATCACAGGTTCTCAGGTCTAGCATACCTAAAACATGTTTATTGAAATTTTAAAAAAGGCACACGCCAACATACATTAAAACAGCATAACACATTAACTACACTGAATAGTCAGAGTGCCAAAGATATAAATTTTAATTAATTATTCACCAGCAATTTAGGTCAGAGGCATAGAAAGTCAGATATAACATAAATTGATTCAAAAATTATTTAATATAATATAAATAAAATACCTTAAATATTTTTGAACCAAAGGAGGTCTTATGTTTTTTTCTTAAATTTCTCTATATCCAGCACATGGCTGCCATGTGCCAACCAGTACTCTAGATAAAAGGGGTGATTGTGAGTAAATTGAACAAGATATCTGTCCCCATAAAGCTAATATTCTAATAGGAAAGACAGACAAAACCAAGAAGATTTTAAATTCTAACCAGTTCGCAATAATTAAGAAAACTAAAGTGGTTTGATGGAAAGTAAAGTAGGAGTAAGTTACTTTAGATAGTGTGGTCAGGAATTCTTCTCTAAAGAGACTGTGAACTCTCACTTAAAGTAAGTAGGAGGAGCCAGCCATGAAAAGAATCATGTGTAGAGTATATGGAGAGAGAAAACAACAAATGCAAAGAACTGGAGGTAACAAAGATCCTGACTTGACAGAGAAACAGGAAGCAAGCCAGGGTACTTAGAGCAGAAAAAAACAATCAATACAAGAAGAGTTGGAAAGGAAGCCTGAACGGGCAATGGTAAGGAGCTTAGATATCACTCAAAGTGATTTGAGAAGCCATTAGAATTTAAGCAGTAATACGATCAGAATGAGCTTTTAAAACATGGCTCTGATTGTGTGAACAAAGAACTGCACTAAGTCAAGAGTATGAACAGTGTGACTACTTAGATGGTGTTTGCAGTAACCCAAGTGGGACATGATGTTGTCTTGGCAAGGGTGGTGCTGGTGAGTGAAGAAACACAAATGGTGTTCCTTAGGTATTAATGTACGACAGGCTTGAAAATGCTAAGAAAGCATACAGATTTCCATTTTCAGATACGTAGGTATGAGAGTTAAGATGTCTCCTACTTATGAATTGTCTGTGTTCCAAAATCTTGTTCATCACTAATCTCAACCTTGAGCCACTTTTCCCCACAGATATAGTATTAGTATCAGCATGGATTCATATTAACAATTAATCAGCCCAATATTCATACTGGTGATGGGCAGAAAACCCCCAACGTTCTGCCCTTTTCTCATTATCTAACCTAATCTCCAACCAGAATGGTTTCAAATCATCATGTTTGCCTATTGGCTATTTAAATTTCTTTCTGTTACCCAACTATTTACTTTAGAATATCAATTTATTCCCCATATTTCTCTAATAGAAAATAATCCTGATGATTATATTATTAAGGTATTTAGGCTCCCCTAAAGCGCAGTAAATCTTGGTTTACCAAGGATCTATCTCCAGAGTAGGAACATTTTTTTGCAGAAGGATCACATCTGAAAATAAATTAGGGAGAAAAGGATTCACAAAATTTTAGAAAACAATTCCTTCTCTGAAAGAGTTTGGGGAGCACATGATGGACACAATGAGGCTGGTAAAGTCTGTTAAGACAATATTTCTCAGGTTTAAATGTGCAAGAACTTCCAATTTGAGCCATGGTAGAGTATAGGGATTGGATTTACTCTCTTGCTTTAAACAACCATTAATATAGACAAATTATAAGAGCCAACAATATTAAGGCATTAAACAACATGATGCACAGGACAGTAATCACTATAGGAAGGAAAACAAACTAGGTAAATTCTATGATTGTCCTGACAATCATACATGGAAAGAGTTTTGAGCCCACTGTGAGGTAAGGGGGGAATTCAAAGAGCCCAGATGAGAAGAGAGTTGAGAATGTGGGAGGCCACATTGGCAAAAACTTGCAGAGCAGAATAACTGAAGAGGAAAGGGCTGCACAAAGAGCTCCAGAGATCTGCAGAGTTAACTCAAGTCTTCCGCTGAGTACTGATTAGTAGATACATGTAAGAAAAGTACCAGAATGTAGAGAAAGGAAATAAAATAATCCTTGGAGCTCACACAGGCTGGTCATAGTTTATGTTGCCACCAGCCAGAGTGGGAAAATCCTTATAATCTATGGGGCATCAAAGTTCTTGAAACGGCATTGACTCTGAAGATGCAGAACAAAGGTAGCCCTAGACTAAAGAATACTCTGGCCCCACCCTGCAAAGCTTATTAAAAACAAGCCTTAAAGGACACCCAGGTGGCTCAGTCAGTTAAGCGTCTGCCTTCAGATCAGATCATGATCCCAGAGTCCTGGGATCAAGTCCCACATAGGGGTCCCCCTGCCTTGCGGGGAGCCAGCTTCTCCCTCTGCCTGCTGCTTCCCTTGCTCATGCTTTCTCTCTCTCTCTGACAAATAAGTAAACGAAATCATTTTTTTAAAAAGCCTTGAAAGGTCAAACTTCTAAGTAGTGTCCCAAAACAAAATGTATGAATATTTAAAGGAATACAAAAATTCTACCAATCAGGTAAAATCCACAATGTCTGACAACCAATAAAAAAAATCCCAGGTAGGCAAGTAAGCAGAAAAATACTACATATAACAAGGAGAAAAAGAATCAATCATTGGAAATAGACTCAGAAATGACACAGATGATAGAATTAACAGACAACGACATTAAGAATAGTTATAAATCTCTTCCATATGTTGAAGAAGGAAAAGGAAAGCATGAGCATGTTAAGGAGACATGAAATACATACTTTTTTTTTAAAGATTCAAATTGATGTACTATATGTTGTTTAATGGAATTTAAGTAATAAAAAAAGAAAAAAGATTCAAGTTGAAACTTCTAAAGATATAAAATGCAATGATTGAGATGAAAAGTATATTTGATGGGACTAACAATAGATTAGGCAATGTTAAAGAAAACATTAGTGATTTTGAAGACATACAAATGAAATATATCCAAAATTAAACACAGGGAAAAAAGGAAAGTTGTATCACAGAGCTCTAGAAAAACTTCACAAGCCTAATACACATATAACTGAGGTTCTGGAAGGAGAGGAGAAAGAAGGATATTGGAAGAATATTTGCTAAAATAATAGCTCAAAAACTTCCAAATGTGTTAATACAAAAAACTCAACGAATTCCAAGCTCAAGAAAATAGAAAGATAACTACACCAAGGTACATCATAATCAAATTGCTTAAAATCTGGGTGTGGTGCCTAAACAATGAATGCTGGAACACTGAAAATAAATAAAATAAAATAAAATAAAATGGGAAAAAATTGCTTAAACTCAATGATAAAGAAAAAAATCTTAAAAATCATGAAAAAACTTCAATGTGAATACTAAATACTTGGTTATTTGTTAATGTACATTCTGACTCAGTAATTATGGGTGGGGTGTGAGATTCTGCACTTCTAAAAAGTTCTAACAGATAATTCCAATGCTACTAGTAACACCACACTTTTGAAGAGAAAATGTCCAAGATTCCAATGCTTAAACTATGTTGTTTTTCCAAGTTAATCCAAGATACCAAAAGACAATTGAAAGAGACAGGTTAGATGCAGGGAAGCATAAAAGTGTCTGGGTTTCCAGCCAGTTTTGTTTTTTTTTAAAGATTTTTTTTAATTTATTTTTTCATCAGAGAGAGAGAGAGAGAGCACAGGCAAACAGAGTGGCAGACAGAGGCAGAGGGAGAAGCAGGCTCCCTGCCGAGCAAGGAGCCCGATGCGGGACTCGATCCCAGGACGCTGGGATCATGACCTGAGCCGAAGGCAGCCGCTCAACCAACTAAGCCACCCAGGTGTCCCTCCAGCCAGTTTTATACTAGTTATAGATTATCAGAGAACTATATTAAGACCTAGACTTTAAAAATTCACCTTAAATTCTTATTGCCAAGTATAGCAGATGTTCTCTGTTTGTTTTGTTTTGTTTTTGTTTTTTTGTGGTTTTTGTTTGTTTGGCTATCTAGCAGCCATTTCTTATTTGATTATTTTACTCTGATTTCCTTTTGAAACTTGTCCCCTTATCCACTCTCAGATTTGTGCTTTGAATGGGTATTCCCTCTAAACCCCAGGACAGAACCTCTAATCCAGCCCTCATTAATGAACTAACTTCCTTCCTTCCTTCCTTTCTTTTGTTTTTTTGGAAACAAATGTCTGAAAATATATAGTTTACTTTTTGCTTATGAACTCACTATGTTTCAAAAGAGAGATTGTTCTTCCACTTGAACTTGGAAGAACAGAGGCTAGACCTACTGAAATCAGCTTTTCTCCTCTGGTCAAGAGAGTACAGATGGAGTCCAAACAAGAAGTAGAGCCAAGAAAAGGAGAGAGAAAAACTAGTATCTGGTGTGCATTGTTAATCCTAAATCATGCCATTATTGAAATTAGACCAATTTCTGGACTCTTCATGTACAAAAGATAATGAACAGTTACATTATTTAAAGCAAGTTTAAATAATGTTCTCATTTTATGATACAGAAAGTGTGCTAACAGAAACAAGAAGCATAAGTTAAATAAGCTTTTGTGACCTAGGCCAGGAATCTAATCAAAATTTATAACACAATTTCTATTAACAATCACAGGTTTCAAATCAAATCTCTGAATTTGTAGAGATTTTTCTCTACTGTTTGCTTTTATGGCATTTGTGAATAGAGGAAAAATTAGACTCTGCCTCAGTGGGTCAGAGTGGTTTGTCAAAGAGTCCCTAAAATTGTGAGTCTAATCTAACATTTAGTAATTCATGTCTCAGAACATTCCCAAAAGTAAAAGTCAAGAGAGATCTGATGAATAAAGTGAAATAGAAACACAAACACCATGTACATAAACATCTTGACTTAGAATGAGGACACTCATTAACTAAGACAATGAGTAGATGATTTGTGCTTACCTTCTTTCTTTTGTTAATAAGAAAAAAATTTACACTGAAATGTAATGAGAGTTCCAGGTAATTCCAAGAAAAAAAATTTAAATACATGTATTACTGCTAACAAGATCACAGGATACATATAATGGAAGATGTGTTCAGGGAAGTTATTTTTCCACAGTCTGGGCCTAAAATTCCATTCATCAGGCCAGAGACTAGGACAGAGGATTTTTCCTTTCAGTTCTAAATTCTTATGATTCTGTTGAGAAATAATAGCTAATTAAGTTGACAAAAGCCTGAAACAATTGAGACTGAATATTAATCATAAAGCAGAATAGTTCAGCATGAAGTAAACTTAGATGAATAAGAAATAGTTTAATTTGTTGACAACCACATTCTGTGCTAGGCTTCTGACCATTCAAAAGGTATACTGTTCACATAATCACTTCCTTATCACTATAAATCAAATATATTAGAAAGCTTTGGAAAACATCTGGCTAAAGTCCAGAGTTCTGTTAGGGTAGAGACATTTCTGGTATCTTCTGAGAAAGAACCTCAAAGAGAGAAAGATAAAATGGGACTCCAAGGATACTGGCTTGTTAGTAACATCCACAAACAAGGAAAGACAAGACTCCAAGTAGAGAGAGCATCAGAAACATCTCTACTTGCTTTATTTACTATATAGGTTGCCTCTCCAACCTCATTTTATAACTTCTCCTTGACTCCAGACACACTAGCCTCTTTCTAGAATTTTTCACACTAGGGAACCATACCAGCAGGACTTCCTGCTTCACCTGGCTCATTTCTTTTCCTTCTTCCAGGCCTATGCTAGAAAGACCATTGATTTCCTCAGAACAGTATTGGGTGACAACCCAGTCTAAATGATTCCTGACCTGCATCCACCATTATCCTTGATCACTTTCCAATTGCTCCATAATATCCATCACAATTATACAATATTACTCATTATTTCTTTGATTCTCAAATTAGACTGCAGGCTTAAGAAGGGCAGTATCCATGTCTTTCCATCTATGCCTAGAGCAGTGTTCAGAATTTAGCTGGGGCTACATATTTGTTGAGTGGATAATAAATCTTCCAATAAAGTGAAATGGATTCATGTGATGATTTTAAAATTCCTTACAGTCTTTTTTTTTTAAGAGGAAGAGAGAAGGGGAAGGGGGGGGGAGGGACAGAGGGAGAAGGAGAGATTCTTAAACAACCTCTACACCTAGCGTGGAGCCCATCACAGATCTTAATCTCACAACCTCAAGATCATAACTTGAGACGAAATCAGGAATCAGACACTACTGACTGAGCCACCCCAGTGCCCCCAAATCCTCACAGCCTTATACAATTGCAAAATCCAGTATTCAAACTTTCCCATACTTCTCTTGTCCCAAGAATATTAATTCTCTGCACATACCACAGACTCTTCCCCACAAGAATCACTGGACACCACTGACCATGAGCTCAGGGCTGAGTCAGCAAATGTCACCCAGAGTGCATACTTTTATCTTAGGGCTGCAGGAAAGAAAAAGAAAATCCCAATCCTCTCACATCCACTAGCCAATAAACATGATAAAGATGAAATCTCTTAGAGCTCTGGGAGATGATGTTCTAGACTCCTGCTATTTGGATTGGCTACAGGTAACCCCATGAAAGAAACAGACTCTGGTCCCTGAAGTAACTACAATAAACATTAGTTGTGTGCAATGAAGAGGATATTGACTGAAAGGGATGAGTCTTTTGTTGAGAGTAAAATTGATTCTCTAAAAAATAAACAGTTATTGGCAGAAAGCCGGCTGGTGGCTTATTTGAAAGGGAATTTTACAAAATTATTTTTAACAAAGAGCTCTCCTTTCTTAGGGTGAATGTGACTAAATTTTGTAGGAAATGATAAAAAAAAAACCAACCCTTAATATGCATTTAAGCCAAAACCAAATGGATATTTTCAGTCAAAGAGTACATTTAACTTAAGCTTGGGGTTCTATATCCCTATATAGTTAGGTTAGTCTTTCAAAATATAAAGGACTTCAAGCTGTAGGCCATAGGTTGGAGGGAACCTATTGCTAACTGGGATGCATTGATGGAACTGGGGCATGAAGGCTGAGGTATATGAGGAATTTACTGCTGCCTAAATCACTAGCCCCCAACTCAAGCTCTAGAATTCATGTTGCCCCGGGACGCCTGGGTGGCTCAGTTGGTTAAGCAGCTGCCTTCGGCTCAGGTCATGATCCCAGCGTCCTGGGATCGAGTCCCACATCGGGCTCCTTGCTCCACAGGGAGCCTGCTTCTCCCTCTGACTCTGCCTGCCACTCTGCCTGCCTGTGCTCACTCTCTCTCTCTCTCTCTCTCTGACAAATAAATAAAATCTTAAAGAAAAAAAAATTGATAGAATTCATGTTGCCCCAAGATCTGGAGCAGAATCTGTAGGCCTGGAAGCAAAACTTCTTGAAGACAAGGTCATCCCTTCAGCCACCCCTTGTGCTGGGCACCTTTCCACATACATGGTAAATGCCAAAGAAAGTGTGCAATAGGTGAATGAATAAATGTGCTGTGATATGGGATGGTAAATCCTGATGATACAGAGAGATTGGTGCTGCTTCTCTTCCCATGCAAAGGTAATTTCTGGATTTGGAAAAAGTATTGCTAGAACTATATGCAACACACATTTACAAAAGATTTAACAGTGATATCACAATTTATAGGGCATTTTTAAAGACCCATAGATAGACTAGGACTGAATAAGCCTCTTGGGCTCCCTTTGAGTTGGAGGAATGGGGCAAATGACAGAGGACAACAGAGGAGAGCTGTCATTCTCTCCCACTGAGAACCAGTTAGAAGGCTTTCATCTGGAGACTACTGTTGGAGAGTTTTTTTAAAAAGTCTTCTCAGTTGAAATTTTAAAATAGGAGTAATACTTCTATACTTATTTTTTATTCAAAGCACATCTACACATATTGTTTTCTTTTAAGTTTATAAAGTTATTCCTGACCTATAAAATGAGAATTCCTACCTTGCAGGACAATTTTGAAGAGAAAGCAGTTTAATGTTTGTACAAGATTTGGCTTTTTGGCTGACCTATAGAAAGCATGCAATAAATGGAGGCTTCCATTATCATGACAAGTACTATTACTATTGTTATTCCAGACTAGGTTTCCTGAAACAGAGATTAGAATTCAAGGTCTTTATTAGGGAGTGCTCTTATAATTAGAACCCATGTAAGGGAGGCAAAGGAAGCTGAGCTGGCAGAGGAAGAAACTGAATTGTAACTACTCCCAACAAATGTCTCAGTCAGACTCACAGAGAGCTCTGGACTGGAATGATTCTTCAGAATTGTCACTGACTATGGCAAGGAGGCTGAGCCCTTACACCTCTATTGATGAGCCAGGAAACAACAGCAAGCTTCTTGGAGACAGGCTCTGGACAAGTCCTAAAGTTTTCTTCAGCTGAGGTCATCCCTGCAGACAGCTCCAAGCTGAGGGCCATCTTCTGGGAGCCCTTCCAGAAGTTGACAGAGTAAATCATTCATTCCTGAGGAGATATCCCAATTAGTTAGTAAGAGGAATGCTTCAGAGGGCTTCTATGACTTGTCCAAGCCTAGCAGTAAGTAACTAGGGATAAAAGTTAAGTCTTCTGACTCTAATTCAGTCTTCCTTAGAGGACCAGGACTCTTCTGAATCATTTGGCATTTCTATCCTTTATTGTGCCAGGAACTGCCTTGCCTCCTCTGAGCCTACACAGATCAAGGGACATCTGCTTAACATGGTTCCTCTGTCCTTTCCTGAGGATCAGTTGGTTATGTTTGCTCAAGAAAAATTTAAAAGGGACATTTCTTCAAATTACACTTATCCTTATAAAGGTTTTGGTATTCTCACCCTGCCTCCCCTTTTCTGAAATGGACTTGTGCACACACACACAACACAGACCACAACACAAAGGGTCTGTTTAAGTGAAGATTTTGGCCAGAGATCTACTATATTAGAATCTCTAAGGATAAGGTTCTGTAACCTGCCTTTTTCAAAAGCACCTCAAATGAAATTGAAGCATACTAAAGTCTGTAAGCCACTGCTATAAATTAACTATATTGCTGGTCTAAAGTTATGATCACATTTTTTCTTTGTGCTAGAAACTGACTCCAAAGACAATTAGTAGAATCAGAGAGTTCTCAAGATAAAAGGCATCTTCGAGATTAAGTCTCCATTTTTAAGAAGAAAAAATCAGGGCCAATGAGGAAGGGTGACTTGTGTAGGGTAAAAGAAGAAGTTAATGATATGAGCTAGGCTCCCACTTGGGGTCAAGTCTTCTTATGGAAGCTTATCTAACAAGCTTCTAAGAGGACTTTTGAACCATTTTCCAGCAATGAAAGCAAAAATTTAAAAAAAAAAGGTACTACTCTCGGTGACATTGTAATAGAGAACATCTCATTAATTTGGGTGTTATAAATATTCACCATTGCCTATAACTATCCCCAACTTATATATCTAGTGACTAGACACATGGGAAGCCTACTTGTTGGAACTTGGTTTACCCAGTGGGAAGAGAAGATATGAAAGCCATCTATGCCAAAAAGAGTAGTATTTCCCTCTACATTTTGTTGGAAATGGACCTTAAAAATCTAATCTATTTTTGTCCAAAAGTGAGTTTGTATTTCCAAGTTCATTACTTAGAGAAGGAAGGGGAGAAAAGAAGGACACTGCACTTCAGACTATGATCACATTTCTAATTATTTTTCTATTTAAAATCACTCAGATTTTGATTAATAGCACTCACAGTAATAACAATGATGATGATGATGTTGATGATGATGATGATGATGATAGAAAATCAACCTACAGTTTCCTCTTTATTAGTTCCCACATTCAGGAACTAACTAATTCATGTTTATAAACATAAAACATGAATGATGTGGCTGTTAGTATTTTTTTTTTTTTGCATCAGTGGCTCTCCAGGTCCCCAAATGGCCTGTTAACTTCATTTATAGCAAATTGAGAACATAAATAAATTCTTAATTTGGGTACCTATGAAAATATGGCAAGCTGGCATGCCAGCACAGCCAAAAATCTGCTTTAACTGGTGTTCCTTCCCATTAATTCTATTAAAAAGTTGCTAAACTCGGAGCCCAGTTTAAAGTCAGATACAGTAAGCTTCTGATCCTGTTTAGGGAACAATCTGGGATGGTGGGAAATCCCAGCCTAAAAGTCAGAAGGCTAGGAGTTTTTATTTCTGACTTCTACCAATACATGGTGTATGTTTAAAAAGCACTTCTTCTCTCCTATTACCTCAAACATTGTGTTGACTGCTGAGTATTTTCACACTCAAGACTTGATACCTGGAACTGTTCATAATCTCTAAGGCTAGGGGAACTTCAGGATGTCACATGGACCATACCTCTGCCTCCAAGCTACCAGACTTCTCATCATCCCAGAAAAGAGAGAGCTCATTTCTTTTTTTTTTTTTATTAATTTCATTTCTTTTCAGCGTAACAGAATTCATAGTTTTACACCACACCCAGTACTCCATGCAATGTGTGCCCTCCACAATACCCACCACCTGGCTCCCCCAACCTCCCACCCCCCGCCCCTTCAAAATCCTCAGGTTGTTTTTCAGAGTCCATAGTCTCTCATGGTTCATCTCCCCTGCAATTTCCCTCAACTCCCTTCTCCTCTCCATCTTCCCATGTCCTCTGTGTATTTGCGGAGCATAACAAATAACACGGAGCTCATTTCTTTTTAACAAAACAAACAAAACAAAACAAAACCCCACAGATATAGCCTCAGGAGTGATGTAACCAGACATGAAATCAAGAGACTGGTCATCTCCAACACTCACTAATCATTTATTAGCCACAAGTCCTTGCTCCTCCCAGGGTCAGTCTAGCTAGAAGCCAGCTGAATATTATGATTTAACATGAAGTTCTTCAATCATGAGTCTTATCAGAAATGGCTTCTCTCTTGCCACTAAAAACATTTCCATTTAGAAATGCATTGGATTCAAAATAGATGCTTCCAGAGACCTAGGGAAGGACTAACAGTCATTCACACTTTAGCACAGATTACAGAGTATCAATTATGTCAGTTAGAGTTCTCTGTGTGCCATCAATAGGAATAACCCTAACTTACAAGAGAAAGTGGAATTTAACCAGAGGATCTAGGGTAACTCATAGACTTGAAGGAAGAGCCAATTAACCAGAAGTTGAAGAATACTGGTAACAAGCTGTTTCCAATCTCAGGAGAGAGAATCTGTGTGATCAATGTTGATCCATTGTCTCCCCACTGCCCTCTTCTACCTAGAGTCAAGAGCTGGGGTCAAATTCAGTATCCTCAATGAAACTTCAAGGAGCCAAGGAAAAGGTAGTTCCTAAAAGAATAAATGTTGGACAAGCAGAAGTAATAAGCCCCCACCCATACAAGCACCAGCAAACATGTGTTTACTTGTGGGGATTTTTTCTAACACAAAATTCATGCATTTTTAATTATATAAGGTGTGCTTCAAGGACTTATTATGAGTCTAGGGAGATTATATCACTTTTTGTGGAGGGAAAAAGAAAAAGGAGATGCAAGAAACATATCCTTTAGCTAAGTCTCCTAGAAATAAACTGAAGATTTTCAGACTTTTAGGAAAAGAAGTAGAATGTTCATCCAAACTACTTATAAATGTCTTTAGCTCTTACCACAATTACTCCATGACTTGCTTAGAAAATAAAATAGATGCTATTAACTGGACTGGTTCTTGCTAGATGATGAATGACATAATCTAATCAGACATTAAGCTCACCAAAGGAAGAGCATCTCTTATATACCAAGGCAAAAACTTTTCAAGAAATCTTGAGAAAAATACAATGAATATGAAAGAGCTTTAAAAACTATAAGCCAGTATTACAGCTCTAAGATCCTTTTCTTCTGTGTTATATAATGTATTATTTTGGAGTGACACAAGGAAAGGAGTACGGAATAGTTCTCATAGCAGTGGCTAAGAAAACCGACAAACCACTGGCTAAATACATTCCCTCTCTTCTGCTCGTACTCACAGAAGGCATATAAGTTAGGGTTCTGAGTGCATTCTTCTGATAACTAATGTGACAAAGAGAGGGGCCATAGCTATCCCACATTTGTATATAAGCTTCTAAAAAAAAAGATTTTTAAACTACAACTAATACAAAAATTTGTTAAAGACAGCATGTTCAAGGTTATCCATATAACTTTGCATTCTGATAAGTTTTCTTAAATGTAAGAGAAAGACGCAGACTTAAGCAAAGTTCCTGAATGGGAATCTCACAAAACTCTTGGGTTTATACACAACAAATACACACACACACACACACACACACACACACATTTGTGTTTTTCATTCTTATTGTATTTGCTATGCATGTAAAACACTTTTCCTGATTATGTCACGTAATCCTTTTAACAACTCAGTTAAATAAATACTACTTATTTTCTGTTGCCAGATAGGAAAAGAGCACTGGTAGTTTGGGGTTCTATAGCTACTAAGTGGGGGAGCCACAATTTGAACCCAAATATGTCCAACTCCCTCTGATCCAATCCACCACTCTGCATGTGAACTTCATCTACCATGTGTGACATGGCAGAAAATCAGTGAGAACATCTGCTATGGGAATTCAGAAAATTCTGAGAGCAAAGAAATGTGTATCCAAACAGAATACACCCTATTCAAATGCTGACCCTTCTTCACGGATCTTGGCTAGGGAGCTTCAAGTAAAACAGGGCAGCTGACCTCCTGGGAGATGCTGTCAGAGCTATGAAATAACAGGGCCCCAAACCAAGTGACTTCAGCATCTCCTAAGAAGAAGTAGAGAACTTCCTGCTGATATGAGTGAAGACTAGCTGCAGTGATCATTCGTCCAGTCAGAGTGAGCTTGAGCATATGTGCCGGACTCATGAAGAGACTACTGAAAGCTATACATGAGAGCAGCTACAGCCACTTTGTCAAGAAGAAAAGCTGGTATGGGGCCAGAATGAGAGGTAAAATGGGGTGAGACAGGAAGGAGAAATAGAGTCCTGGTGAGTTGTTTATGCTCCTGTATCCAGCTGGGCTGAAACATGTTCTGCCATCAGTACTTCTCCCTTAAAGAAGCCAATTAAGACCCTTTTTGCCTGAAAAACAAAACAAAACAAAACAAAACAAAAAACCAGATTCTTTTGTCATTTCCAAGCAGAGGAATACTAACTTTCTCAAAGTAACAATGATTCTGAAAGGCTGAGGATCTTGCTAAAGATCATGAGATCTTTTAATGGACTAGTGGATTCATGAACACAGATCCCAATTCCCAGCTCAGTGTGGATTCTACTGCATTCCATGCCTCTTACCTGTTGGTGTCAATAAAAAATGCCTTCCTCCCTTTCAAACGGAAGGGGTTTAAATTCTTTCTGACCTGGAATCACCTACACAGTGGGCCAGACCCTAACTCCTGGTGTTCTCATCTGCTCAGGATAAGAGAGCCACCGGACATAATTTCCAAACGCGCAGTTCTCGGTGTCTTTAATTATCTCTCTGACATGCAATAACAGCCCTGGGAGCAAGAGCTGTGCAGCCAATTGTCCTCCTCAGTGTGGTTTCTATGGCATGGCCACAGATAGCTTCTAAATTTAAACTGCACTCCTTATTAATTGGGTGGTTAAGTGTTGGTTCCCACCCACTCTTGCTACTAGCTTAGCCTCAGGCTACTAATTACCAGCAGGACAGGTCAGTTGTCAAGTCTGTACCAACTCCATCATTTCTGACATCCTCACACAATGATAGGCTCGCCCTTTTCCTTTTAGTAAATCTGGGTTAGCCAGTGTTTGGCTTCATTTTTATGAATGCAGGATACCCAGTATTCCTATCTGTGACTTAAATTATTTAGTTGGAGATTTCTGCAGTTAAAATTCATCTGTTTGCTCAACATCTATTTATTTATTCAGTGTTTTCTCTGTGCCTGGCCCTCTGCTATGCCTGAGTATATAGAAGAGAGTTAAACAGACAAGGTCTTGCCTTCATGGAACCGACTGTCCACGGGGAGGGATAAACAAAAACCCATGTGAAGAGTCAAATAAATAATGTTCAGGCCAAAAATGAAGAAGAAAAAATATGCTATGAAAAAGAGAACCTTCATAGGAGAACCTAATTTAGATGGGAGAGAGAAGTAAGGTAGGCCTCTGAGGAAGTGACAATGAATCTGAGACCTGAAGGTATTGTTCCAGTAAGAGTGATGAACAGGAGGGACCCTGGGTGGCTCAGTTGGTTAAGCATCTTCCTTTGACTCAGGTTGTGATATCAGGGTCCTGGGATTGAGCCCTTCCCCCTTGGGCTCCCTGCTCAGCAGGGATTGCTTCTCCCTCTCCTTCTGCCCCTCCTCCATTTTGTGTACTCTCTCTCTCTCAAATAAATAAATAAATATATATATATATATATATATATATATTTTTTAAAAGTGATGAACGGGGAATTCTACACAGATAAAAACAGTACCAGAGAACCCAAAGGGAAGAAGACCATTGATGGATTCCAAGAACTGAAAGAAGGCTGGACTGAAGTAAGCAAGGAAGAGTAAAGTATGTAGGGTAGGAAGGGGCCTGAAGCCCATCTAAAAAACTTTAGGTTTTATTCTGCATATGACAAAGCCATTGGAGAGTTCATTCATACATTTATTCTTTAGTTAGTCAATGTTTATTGAACACCTACCACATATCAGGCACCAGTCTAGGCACCAAGAATACCTCAACACACACAAAATCCCAAATCCCTGCCTTCCGAGAGTTTACATTCTAGATGGAAAGTCTAACACAGACAGGTTTTACTTGTTCCACACTTAAAAAAAATATCACTTTGGTTCTCTCTGAAGAATGGAGAAAAGGAAGTGAAGTAGTTGTTTTGTGGTATTTGCAGAAGAGATGAAGTATGATGGCTTCCTGTACTTCCCATTGTAGGGCAGCACTCCTAATGCCCCATTAGAAAGGCATTTGTGACAATTTTCAGCTACAGAGGTACTGGCTTTGTGTGGCTCCATTATTTCAGCTCCCAGTGGTCAAAAGCAAAATTTTGAAGAGACTGGCCGAAGTTAACTGCAAAAATGACCAGTGCTGATACCCTTTGAGGCAAGAAGCTATGACACATAAGCTGCATGTTGAATACAGGCTTTGGGCTAAAAGAAAAATACATGGTTTGATTATTCAGTCTACTCTGATAAAACTTTCCTTTCCCCTGGCAACCCAATTATCTTTCCCTGGTTTTCCTTCTCTTTCCATCCCTTCACCTTACACACATACACAGTCTTTTAAGGCAAAACAAATGCAAATTGGGAACCATGACCACATAACTGGAAGAAGCCAATGAAGCTTTTCTCAAGATGTGAGATCCAAGAATCCTCTGTATCTGTACCAGAAGCACTGAAGAGTATTTCCATGTTCAGATTTCTGTGTGCTCAAATTCTACTTGCTGCCAAAAGACTTTCAGCATCTAAATACACAGGAGTGAAGCTCAGAAATCTTCATTTTCCATGTATTATCCAGGGATTTTTTTTTTTACTTCAATTCACTCATCATAAGAACTCATCTGACTAAAGGTAAACCATACAGTTTAAGAGACTATTCATTTCCCCATGATTAGGGGAATATTATATGACCTCTAAAAAGCCCTTCTTTCACTGAGATTCAATGACAAGCAGGATGTCATGCTCCTTAAAACACTTTAGGTTGAGCTAAATCTAGGTTCAGGTGACAAAATATTTAATCTCCTTAAGCCTTAGTTTTTCTCATCTGGAAATGGAGACAATATCACATTCTTTATTTGTTATATAAGACTCTTAAATGAAGCAACAAGGTAAAGTCCAGAGAATAGATCTGGCACATACTGGGTGCTTAAGTATATGGTGATGGTAATGATTGTTCTAATTTTCTTCTGCTCCTTATCTTTGCTACTATTGGGACCTGGAAAAGCATTAGAGAAGTAAACAATGAAAAGAGTTTGCAGAAAAATAGGTACTTGTTCTTTCCTCTCTAAAAGAGAATTTTTAATCACCTTAATCAGTATTCTAGGAAAAAATCTTTAGCTGAGAACACACAGAATGGCAGCCTGAATCCCTTATGTAAGTATAGAAATAGTTATTGCCACAAGGAATAGAAGCAAAACTCCCACACTGTAGCCTTCCCATGTTCATTCAGGGCTGCAAGAGCTGGGCTTGTCAGAAAACACCTCCTTGATCCATCCCTAGAGATCTTTCTAACCCAAAGTTAATTTGATACCACTTGAGTTGGGAAGGGGAAGGAGGAGAGTACCATCGCCAGAATTTAGTTCTGTTAAATAAGAGATCTTGAAACATAATAAAGGTGGTATCCTTCAGAGAAAAATTGCAGACATATGTACAAAATTTCCAATGGCAGAAGGGGAATCTATGGCTCAGAAATGTATAATATACTTTTCAGGATGCGTGAATACAATAAACCAAAAGATGACTGCCTCATCACTTCTCCCTGTTCTAATTCCTTACAACAATGCATCCTTATTATTTTTTTTAAGTTTTCATTTAAATCCAGTTAGTTAACATATGGTGTAATAGTAGTTTCAGGTGTACAATATAGGGACTCAGTACTTCCGTACAATACCAGTGCTCATCACAAGTGCCCTCTTTAATCCTCATTACCTATTTCATCCATCCCCCCCACTTCCCTTCTAGTAACTATCAGTTTGTTCTCTATAGTTAAGAATCTGTTTCTTCATTTGCTACTCTCTTTTTCCTCCCTTTTCTTAAATTCCATATATCAGTGAAATCATATGGTATGTGTTTTTCTCTGTCTTATTTGATTTAGCATAATACTCTGTAGCTCCACCCATATCATTGCAAATGGCAAGATCTCATCCCTTTTACAGCTGAGTAATATTCCATATATACGGAATATTATATATATATGTATATATGTATATATGTGTCACATCTTCATCAGTAAATGGACGGACACAGGCCACTTCCATAATTTAGCTATTATAGATAATGCTGCTCTAAACATTGGAATACACATATCATTTTGTACTAGTATTTTCCTATTCTTTGAGTAAATACCCAGTAGTGTGATTACTGGATCATAGGGTAGTTCTATTTTTTAACTTTTTGAGGAAACTCCATACTGTTTCCCACAGTGGCTGCATCAGTTTTCATTCCCAAATGCAAGAGGGTTCCCCCTTCACATTCTCACCAACATCTGCTGTTTCTTGTGCTGTTGATTTTAGCATTTCTGACAGGTGTGAAGGGATATCTCATTGTAGTTTCTATTTGCATTTCCCTGATGATCCATGATGTTGAGCATCTTTTCATGTGTCTGTTAGCCGTCCGGAGGTCTTCTTCAGAAAAATTTCTATTCATGTCTTCTACCCATTTTTTACTGGATCATTTGTTTTGGGGGTGTTGTGTTTTATAAGTTATGTTTATACTCTGGATACTTATTATTTTGGAGTGTGATTCTCCTAATATCACTTTTAATTGTTCTGAGTTTGGAAGTCAAGGAGACAGGGGTAAAATGAAATGTAAATTGTTTGGACAAAGAGATGGAAAGAAATGAAGATGTGATTTCCAAACAGGCCTTCAGTCCCTGAAAGCAGACATGCTGCACATAGAATAATTAAATGTCAATGTGAACATCTGTTAATGAATGACACCACTTCCAGGAGAGAATAATGGCATGATGGGGCTTCTCTTTTGAATCCTCAAGCTCATGTAGATCTGGGGAGATTATTTTTCTGTTTGTGATGGCTGCTGTCTTTGCCCAGAACTTCCACTGCTGCTCCCATCACACCATGTTGTTAGCCACTGACCCTAAAACTACGAATGAAAAGAGAGAGTATAATCCTGACAAAGCCAACCATTGTATCACACGGCTTGGCCAGTATTTGGTCCAGGGTTAGATCTGTGACCCTAGACAAGATCAGGTACTTCCCAGGAATTGTCTAATTGGGGTGGCTGAGAAGAATCTGTTTTCTCCTCTATTCATATAGTTACAAGGATATGACCCTGGAGCTGCATGGTACCATAATCCTCAGCATGAAATATCATGAGGAAATGAAGGTGATGACTTGGAGAAAATCTGAGGTGTTAAGGAGGAGTGAATCTAAATCTCATCAGGTTCTGAGCTCCAGGTTCTTTACAGTTTCTCCTTTGATTTAGTAAGGTGTTAACCTTTTCTTAAAGTCAAGGAACTTGGGTGTCTATCCTTGGAATCCAATGAATCTCCATATAATTATATCAGGGCTTGAAACTACAAAACCCACTAGACCACGTTACATGTTAAGATTGGCCCCCAAACTCATGGAAAAAATGTTAAAAAAATTGTTTTAAAAAAACAATTGTTTTTTTGTTTAAAAAATTTTGTTTAAAATTTGTTGTTTTAAAAAAAACAACTTGTTTAAAAAAAAATACCATTTATAATAGCAGAGGGGAAAAAACCCTACCACTTAGGAATAAGTTTTTTAAAAGATTTTATTTATTCATCTATTCAATTTTTTTCATTTTCTTTTCCTGAATTTTTTTATATTTTACTATTTTATTTTATTTTTATTTTATTTTTTCAGTGTTCCAAGATTCCAAAGAAAGAGAGCTTGAGTGGGGGAAGGGAAAGAGGGAGTGGGACAAGGAGACCCCTCAGTGAGGGTAGAGCCCAACACAGGGCCTGATCCCAGGCCTCTGAGATCATGACTTGAGCTGAAGTCAGACATTGAGCCCATCTGAGCCACCCAGTGTCCCAGGGATAAATTTTACAAGTATATAAGACCAAAATCTGTATACTGAAAAACACAAAACTTGCTAAGAGAAATTAAGAAGACCTAAATAAATGGAGAGATATACAGTGTTTAAGGATGGAAGCATTCAATATTATTAAGCTATCAGTTCTTCTCATCTTGATATATAGATTTAACACAACCTCAAAGAAAATCTCAGCAGGATACTTGGGGAAAATGATAAGCTCATTTCAAAATTTATGTGGAGATACAAAGGGCCTAGAGGAGCCAAACAACCTTGAAAAATAAAAACAAAATTAGATTTATATTACTTGATTTTAAGATGTATTACAAAGCTATGATGATTTCTCAACATCAGTATTATTGACATTTGGTGCTGAACCATTCTTTGTTATAGGGGAGCCTCTAAGTGTTGTAAGATATTTAGCAACATTCCTGAGTTCTACTTACTATAAATGAATAGTATCCCTTTCCTACTTGTGACGATCAAAAGTATTTCCAGACATTGCCAAATGCCATTGAGCTATAGTAATCAAGATTGTGATGGATTGACATAGGATGGACAAATAAATCAATAGAACACAATAGAATCAAGAAATAGACCCAATGATACATGATCAGATTAATTTTTTTTACAGGGATTCAAAGACAATCCAATGGAGAAAATCAACCTTTTCAATAAATGGCATTATAATACTTTGGTATTGATACATCAACAGAAGATAAAGAAACTCAATTCATACCTCACACCATATATAAAAATGATTTTAAAATTAATTCTGTATCTAAACATAATGTAAAACTTCTAGATTCTAGAAAACTTTCAGAAGAAATACACATGAAAATGTTTGTGACCTTGGATTAGGCAAAGATTTTTTAGTTACATGCTACTATGAGTAGGAGTACAAAGGAACAAATTGATAAATTTGATATAATCAAAATTAAATCCACTGTTCTTCAAAATACATTGTTATAAAGAGATGAAAATCAGACTGGCAAAAATTTTTTTGAAATCACATATCAGATAAAGGACTTACATGTAGAAAATAAGAAGAGGGGAGCCAGGGTGGCATAGTGGGTTAAATGACCAACTCCTGGTTTTGGCTCAAGTCATGATCTCAGGGTCATTAGACTGAGCCCCAGGTCAGGCTCCACACTCAACATGGAGTCTGCTTGTCCCTTCCGCTCTACCCCTCCTCCTCTGGCCCTCTCCCCACTTGTGCAAACTTGAGCTCTCTCCCTCTATCTCTCAAATAAATAAAAAAAAAATTTTAGAGAGGATATATGGATGGCAAATAAACATGTGAAAAGATTCTCAACATCATTATTAGGGAATTCAAATTAAAATTATAATGAAATACTACTACATAGCTATTAGAATAGCTGAACTTCAGAAGACACACTTTACTTAGTGCTAGAGAGTGTATTCAGGAACTAGAATTCTTTTTTTATTTTTTTTTAAAGATTTTATTTACTTATTTGACAGACAGAGAGAGGAAGGGAAGCAGGCTCCCTGCCGAGCAGAGAGCCCCACGAGGGGCTCAATCCCAGGACCCTGGGATCACAACCCGAGCCGAAGGCAAAAGCTTTACCCCACTGAGCCACCCAGGTGCCCCAGGAACTAGAATTCTTAAACACTGGTGCAAGGAGTGTAAGATAGTATCATCACTTTGGAATACAACTGAGCAGTTTCTTTTTTTTTAATTATTTTTATTAACATTTAATGTATTATTTGCCCCAGGGGTACAAGGTCTGTGAATCACCAGGCTTACACATTTCACCATAGTACATACCCTCCCCAATATCTATAACCCAACCACCCTCACCCTCTCCCTACCCTCCACCCCCCCCAGCAACCCTCAGTTTGTTTTGTGAGATTAAGAGTCTCTTATGGTTTGTCTCCCTCCCAATTCCATCTTAAGCAGTTTCTTAAAAAGTTAAATATACATTATTGTTTTGTTAAGGCTGCCATAACCAAAAACCCAGTATCTTAAACACCAGAATTTATGTTCTCACTCTTCTGGAGGATAGAAGTCTTAGGTCAAGGTGGTGGCAGTATAGATTCATTCTGTGGGCTGTGAGGGAGAATCTGTTCCAGCCTCTCTCCTGGCTTCTGGTGGTTTGCTGGCAATCTTTGGCATTCCTTGACTTATAGAAGCATCACCTCCATTTCTACATTCATCTTCACATGATGGTCTTCCTATATATGTGTCTCTGTGTCCAAGTTTTCCCCTTTTTATAAGGACACAAGTTATACTGGATAAGGTCTCCCCAGTGGCTTCATTTTAACTTGATTACTTATATAAAGATCCTAACTCAAGGAGCTCCTGGGAGGCTCAGTCAGTTAAGCATCTGCCTTCAGTTCAGGTCATGATCTCAGGGTCCTAGAATTGAGCCCTGCTAAGCCGGGAGTCTGCTTCTCCCTCTCCTTCTGCCCTTCCCCCCACTGCTCATACATGAGGACACTTGCTGTCTCTCTCAAATAAATAAAAATATTAAAAGATAAAAAAAATTTTAAAAAGATCCTACCTCAAAATAAGGTCATACTCCAAAGGGATTAGAATTTCAATATATTTTTTTTGGCGGGGGAGGGGGTACAATTTAACCAGTAACACCTACCATAAGATCCAGCCATTCCAATTTTAAGTATTTATCCAAAAGAAATGTCAGTATATATCATATGCTCACAGCAGCTTTATTCATAATACCAAAAACTGGAAACAAGCCAAATGCCAATCAACAAATGAAAAGTAAAACAAATTGTGGTCTATCTATACAATGAAATACTACTACACAATAAAAGCAAATTACCTATTGATCCACACAATTATACAGATGAATCTCAAAATAATTATGCTGAGTATAGAAGTCAAAGAGAAATGCATCTTTTGTGATTCCATTTCCATAAACTCAAGTAAATGCATAATAATTTATAGTGACAACAAGCAGATCAGTGACTGCCTAGTGATGGGGGAGGGGATAAGGAAATCTGAGAGGGAGGGATTATATAAAGGGAACAAGAAAACTTTCAGGATGACAGATTTGTTCACTACTTGGTTGTGGTGATAGTTTCCCAGAATACTTCAATACTTATCAAGTTGAACATCTTATATATATGCTGTTTATTTTATTTATTTTTAATATAATATATATATTATTATATATAATATATAATATAATAAAATAATATAATTTATTTAATTTAATTATACCTCAAAACTGTTTAAAAAAAACAGCTGTGCATAAAGCAGGGCACCGGTAACATAAATGATAAGAACCTGTCATGCTAACCAGATGATGATTTTATAAGGCAGTTGAGACATCTCCAAGAAATATTATTCCATTATTTAAAGGCAGGATACTGAAGTTTCCGCAGTAGTTATAGTCTTAGAACACCATCTAAGATGCCATAAAAGGAACTGCTACCACCTAAAAGAGGCATGGTGCTCTTTGCTGGAGGAAAAACACTTGCAAACCCTGACTATCCCACATAATTGAAATGGAAATGGGAAATGCTGTGGAGAGAGAAAGGACTTTCAGGCTGATTTGTCCTGCGAAGGCCAAATCAACTCATTTATTCAACACACATATACTGAGCTCAAACTAGTGCCTCAAGCTTTGGATGTAGTGATGAATTAGATGTACTCCCTGTCTATAAGGAGCTCCTAACCTGGTGGGGAAAAGGCAGAGGCTGCACATTTTCAACCTACGTAGAACACTGTTTGATTAAGGCTCTATGGATGCATGCTAAGTGCTAGGGGAGCCCAAAAGAGGGAAGAGATGAGCCTGTCGATTCTACCTGATTCTGTATACAACTCACCAGAACATAAATTCATCTCATAAAGTACATAAATTGCCAATTTGGTTCAGACTTAGACACCCAGATCAAAGTTTTGTATCTGACAGTGATGTGTACCAAAAGGTATGGGGAAGAAACATAATTATCTAGCATGAAAGTCTGGGACTATTCCCCATACGTTCTACGGTCTTTACATTCTGTGTCTGCAAATATAACTTGGGCTACACTACTTGGGATCTAGAACATGGTGTGAGAAAGGGTATAGTTGGAATCTATAAAATCAGCAGTAGTCTAGACAAGATTAAGTTGAACTTAATGCATCAATTCAGTGAAATCCATCTGTCAAACCAATGTTTGACAACTTGCTGGTAAAACAAACATTTGATTTGCTATCTTTTCTTTCTCTAAGTGGTTGCTACTTCATGTGCAGTAAGAGGGAACCTGGATATTTAACCATAATGCCTAAGAGGCAGCAAAGAAAATGAATGGAAGGTAAGTGCAGGAATCAGAGACTCTCTCCTCCCATGCTGTGTGACATTTAATAGATCAATAAACCTCTCTGACATTTAAATCCCTTTTTGATAAAAAAGATAGTAAGAGTTCCTATATTTTAAGTATTTATTTATATTCTGACTTATAAATCCTCTCTATAGAGTTTATCTGAAAATTTAGTGAGCCAACATGTATATATGGTCTCTGGTTCATGGTATTTAAAAATTATATTATTAATGTCCCTAATATTATTTTTGTTCCAGATCTGTTACTTCTTTCTAAATATGTCTTTATTGGAAAGAACTTTCACATTTTATGAGCTTTCATTCACTTATCTACAAGACAGCAATAATGAGAGCTGTCCTATCTAACCAAACAAATTAATTCGAGAAGGAGTTACACTTGATAGGTATGTGCCAAGTGCTAAGGCTATAGAGATGAATGAGATGTAATTCCTGCTCTTAGGGAGTTTCAGTCTATCAAGGAAGATGGGCAAGCAAACAAACAATGGCAATACAGCACGAAGGTGCTGAAATAAGTGATATACAGGCTGGTGTGGATACCTGTAAGAGAGACTCTTTATCTAGTAGGGGTCAGGGGAAGTCTTGTAAATGGGGGTGAGCCACAAAAGGGATTTTAACAGCAGAAACAGGTATTCAAAGGCAAGAAACTTTTGGTGATTTAGCAAATAACAAGACTTCAGTCTGGCTAAAGAGTAGAATCTAAGAAAGGTAGAAAGAAAAGAAATGCTGAAGAGGTAAGTAGAGGTCATACCAGAAGGGCCTCTTAAACCGTGTGAAGAGGTCTGGGCCTTACTTTGACATATCCTGAATGCAAGGCTGGTATTAGAAACAAATGTTAAAAATGTAAGTGAAAATACTTTGTAATTATAAAATTCTATTCAAATATTGATACTATCATCAGGTACAAAGAGATTCAGTCTATGGACTGAAGGTTTGTGTCCCCAAAATTCCTATGTTGAAATTCTAATCCCAATGTGATGGTATGAGGAGGTGGAGCCTTTGGGAAGTACTAAGTCATGAAAGTGGACCCTTCATGGATGAGATTAATGCCCTTATAAAAGAGATCCCAGAGAGCTCCCTTGTCCCTTTTACCATGGGAGGACACAAAGAGAAGATACCCATCTGTGAATCAGGAAGCAGGCCCTCACCAGACACATAATCTGATGGCACCTTAATCTTGGATTTCCCAGCCTCCAAACCATGAAAAATAAATTTCTATTTATAAGCCTTCCAGTCTAGTATTCTGTTGTAGCAGCCTGAAAAGACTAAGACAGTAGTCCATCTCCTCATTTTTCCTACCTACCTAACACACACACACACCCACACACACACACACACACACACACCCCACTTGTCAAATAATGGGTTGCAATTATTTTGCAATAATTTCATGCTTGCTCACTGTCTACAAGAATCTCAGGAAGGTAGTGAAATTAACCATCGCTGCCTAGTAGCAGTAGCTGCTGTCCATGGTTCTACTCTTACTAATGTCATATCAGAAGCCAAAGATATCCCAGAGAGGCTGATCTCCCATCTCAGATTTGCTTTCCCTTGTAATGAAGCAGGTTTTCCCAGAGCACCCGGCTCTGCCAAAGGAAGAGAAGACACATTTAATGTTAAAAAGAGACTACACTGCTTTTCTTTAGATGTGTCTCTGTGTGGTGATTAGGTCAAATCTCCCAAAAATCCAAAAAGAAATGGAACCACTGAAGCTCCCACATGAAAATAAATGGTGCCGATTTTTAAAAATAAAAACATACCCTTAGAACTTTGTTGTCAGTCTTTCATAAACCTTAGTGTCAGATGGACATGCAGCCTCAAACCTCTGGGAGCTGCCAACTAATGGTTTATATTGTCACTAATATGTTACAAAAGGCTTACGTATTTTGTTAAAAAGTAAAAAAATGAGGAATTTGGGAAGGTCCCAGAGATGTGAAATGGGAAGGATTCAATGGCAGAAGAAAGGAGTCTATGATTCATACCAGGCATAACGTATATGTGCAACATTTTTTAATTGTTCTCTAGACTGAAAATTGAGGTCTCCGCCTCTGAGCCCCTTCATAAGAATTACTCAGAGGAAAGCTATAAAGTTTTTCCATACATAAGAGAATAAATATGCTCTCAAGAAACTTCAAAAAGGTAATTATGATATGATCAGCCCATTGTGTGAGATCACACCTGTGCTTTCCATTCTGGAAAGAAATTGCTGGAGAATTTACATAGTTAATCTTGGAAGAGAGACAGCTTTCATCTTCTGGAACTTATCCTCTTATAAGTTAGTTTTCAACATTTTGAAAATCACGGTTGGTTAGGTGATTCACTTAAGGAAGGCACTTGATGTAATAAGCACTGGGTATTATATGCAAATTATGAATCACTAAATTCTACTCCTGAAACTAATAATACAC
This sequence comes from Mellivora capensis, assembly GCA_004024625.1. Classification (NCBI taxonomy): domain Eukaryota; kingdom Metazoa; phylum Chordata; class Mammalia; order Carnivora; family Mustelidae; genus Mellivora; species Mellivora capensis. Next base: position 685 of record PISX010020377.1, on the reverse strand, counting down.
TATATGTTAACTTTAAAAAAAATGCTCATCTTTCTAGAATACCTAAGGTCATTTATAATATAAATTCCTAAAAACTGTTAGGAATTTATTAGAACCAATTTATTAGTATATAGAACAATTAGTATAATGGATACTTTGATAATTATTAGAATTTATTGAGAGTAATTATAATAGCTATATATAAATAAGATAAGGATATAATAAATAATAAATTTAAGGCTAAAAAATCAAATTGAAATATATTGCCTCAGATTCTGGAGCTACAGTCCACACCCAGAGGAACACAAGCCTAAGAAAACTAGCTTTAAACATATGAATTTTTATGGAAAGCTTTTCTTGTCCAGTTCAACAGGGTATTGTCTCAGGGAATAGCAGTAGTAATAAGGGGTTATTAAAGAAATCTTGCCACCAAAATTCCTAACGTGGTGTGGGTATCTACAATTAAGTAATCAAATACCTCAGTTTATTTCAAGTTTTCAAGTTTCTGCCTTAGAAACCTTAACTTCTGACTTATAAATCCTCTCTATAGAATGCTTTAAGAAGTAAAGGCCTACTCAAGGGGCGCCTGGGTGGTTCAGTGGATTAAGCCTCTGCCTTCGGCTCAGGTCATGATCCCACAGTCCTGGGATCGAGCCCTGAATTGGGCTCTCTGCTCAGTGGGGAGCCTGCTCCCCCTTCTCTCTCT
>PISX010020376.1:0-35993 GCA_004024625.1 Mellivora capensis | reverse complement strand
CGTGGCTCCCCACTGTTCACACGACCCCAGGCTTTCGTCTTCACCCCTCAGGGAAAGGGTGATGGGCGCAGGGGCAGCCGCGGACATAGATTCCTAGTTCTGGGGTTTCCAAAGCTGAGGTCCAGACACAAAAGAATCGATTTGCAGGAAATCTTTATCTGAAGGGCCAGCTTTGGTCTCCCGCAGCTCCCAGAAGAGGCGCGTGGCAGCGAGAGTCCGTGACTGGCTGGGGAAGACCTGGGACACCAGGCGCCTCCAGCGAGGGCAGGTGGCAAGTGTCCACAGAGGCCGGGGCAAAGTGGAGGTACCCCCAGGGAGTGAGCACGGTTCCAGAAAGGACAGGGGAGCCAGGGTACCTGAGGACGGCTGGTCTGGACAAAGACAGAATGTCGAATGGTCCGAAGGCAGGCAGGCCCACGTCGGCTGCCTCCACTCCACCGTGACCTCCAGGCCTCCACCTTCACCTGCCCCGCTGCCGTCCCCTCCCTCCTGACCCGGCTCTCCCTCCCTTCCAGATTCCTCTCTGGGAACTGGCTAAGACCTGGAGGAAAGAGAGGACCAGTGGCTGTGGGCTTCCTTCCCTCTCCCTTCCTTGCCTGTTGTCGGGCTTCATAAAACTTTAAATACCCCAATTCCAGACGTTTCCCCCTCTGCTTTCCCCTTGCTCCAGGCCTGTATTCACACAGGAGCAGGTCACACAGCTCCGGTTGGAGGTGCCAGGTCGCTCAGTGTCACTGTGCCCAAACTCAGCTCCTGCCCCGGGTCTTCCTGCAAACCAGCTCCTCCTGCTGTCCACTGGTCGGACGCAGGCAGCCTTCGTGATGAGTCTGCACAGGCCCAGGAACCGCGAGCTTCCCCTCAAGGAGTCCTGCCCCAGGGGAGCTGCCAGTAGGGCTCACTCTCCCCAGCAGCCCAGGCCCTGCACCCCTGCCCCCTGGGAGGTCGGCCCCGTGGATGCAGAGCTCCTGCCCCAGACACAGGACGCGCTTAGTCGCACTTGTGGGGCGAGTGCACAGCACAGAGGGGAACCGTGGCTTGACAGACAGACCCCTCACAAACTCGCACCTGGGCACGGAGCCCCTTGTGGAAAACGTCACGCACGTCAGTCCCTTTAGAAAACAGACAGAGGCGCCCTCTCTCCCCAAAACTCTGGGGCCCAATGCCCTGTCTCACGACAGAAGTTTTTAAACTCAGAGGAAGAATGACAGATCCTTCCTTTCTGGAAACCATGTGCTGTTTTGAGAAAAGCCCGCGCTCTAGTCTCAACATGCTTGAGCATCTCTGCGGAAGAAGATGCGTCAACATGACCAAGATCATCCCCGTGGCTTCCGGGACGCTGGGCCGCGGCCATCTGGGAAGCGCACATGAGCAACACACTCCGTTTTACGGGGTGATTGGCTCTAGGCCTTCCTGGCAAAAGAGGAGATTCTGGGATTTGCTTCTAAGTAATCCCCACAGAGGAAAGAAGTTTTAGCTCGGATGAAGCAAAACCAGCCTAGCACCGAGAGTGCGGGGAGCACGCTGGTGACAAGTACGCCAGGGCTTTTAGTCCTGTCTGCTTTTGCACTTGTCTGAAATTTCTCACACAAAAAAGGTTTTTTTGTTTTGTTTTGTTGTTATTTTTTTAATTTTTTTTATTTAAATTTATTTATTTGTCAGAGAGAGAGCGAGACAGGGAGCACAGGCAGACAGAGTGGCAGGCAGAGGCAGAGGGAGAAGCAGGCTCCCTGCTGAGCAAGGAGCCCGATGTGGGACTCGATCCCAGGACACTGGGATCATGACCTGAGCCGAAGGCAGCCGCTCAACCAACTGAGCCACCCAGGCGTCCCTGTTGTTATTATTTTTTTAATTCACCTCTGTCTCCGGAGGAGTGCCGGCAATGGCCACCCTACGGTAAGAGCACCTGTTGGCGGTGCCTCCTCTTGTCAGAGCAAAGTTTCAGATGGCTGTGTTCCATTTCAATTCCAGAGACAGTTGGGGTACTGCGACTTTCCAGTGTCGGACCTGAGATCCTTAGAAGAGAGAAGGCTGTGCTCACGTGTCCAGGGTCATTAAAGAACTGAGGGAGTGAGCCAAAGCAAGAAAAAAAAGGCTATCATTCTACTAAAATCTGCAATAAGTAGCTTATCCCAAATCCATGCTTTTTTGTTTTCATTTTTTTGTTTTTTCTGGTATGAACTTTCAGAAACTTGTGCTACTTTTATGCAGCCCAGGAAAGGGAAGAGAGGAATCCGATGGCTAGGAAGGAGTGGGATGAGTCTAGTGGAGTTTATGCCCGCGTGACTCCGGAGCGTCCCATCAGCCTGACCTCAGGATGCCATCACCCCAGTGCTAACGGTCATAAAAGCGGAGCCTCCCACGGTGTGCCGGGAAAGGTGTGCCAGCAGACGGGCTCACGTTCCTTCCACACCCCTCCTGCTACTTGGATCCCTGGGATCTGCCGAGCAGATCCCTGAGCTGACACAGAAATTAGGGACACAGAATCAGCACCACCACCTTCACAGGCACAAAGAGTAAATGGTGGGGCAAAATGTGGCTCCTTTAAGTGACAATTTTAAGGGGTCATAGCTATGTTTTTGGAGAGTGGTGTTGGCAAACAGTAGCACAGATAGCTAAGCACCCGGCTCACACTCTGATCTTCAGGATCCTTCCAGAATACGCTCCTTTTGATGTGCAGACGGGCTCTCCAATCCGGTGCTGTCTGGTTAAGGGGGCCTACACCCCAAGACGTACAGCCAAGCCATGGCCAACGCCGGCACCCGTGTCACTGCCGTTCACGGCCTTCAGGCAGGGACTGCACATCTCAACGGTCACACACACGAGACGATCAGCCAGGAGGTGACCACGCGCCGCGCTGAAGGGGAGACCACAATCGGAGAACGGTAGCCGCAGAACTTGGCTGAAAATTATAGTCGTTAATGAACTTTTTCTCAAGGAGACATTGAACCAAGCAGTGGCATAAAAACAAAGACACTGCCTCAGCGGGGTGAGGAAAGACCAGGAAGGCGGGCGGCATGGCACTAGCAGGCCAACGGGATCTGGTCCCCCAGGGTGGTCCCAGCAGGGCGGGTCTCGGCCACGCCGGGCACAGACAGGCAAACACGGGTCTGCCACATCTTGCATTTCTATAGAGGAATAAAGGGGCTACAAATGGCACAAGACTTTAAAAAATGTGTGTGTGTGTATGTGTGTGTGTGTGTGTGTGTGGCGAGGGTACGTATGGGATGGGGGTGTGAGAGGAGGATGTGTGCGGTATGTGGGGGGCGGGTGCAGAAGGAGGGGCGGGGTGAGGAGGGGGCACCGTGGGGGGCCCGTGGGGCACCTGCAGGAGGCAGAGCCGGGACTCACACTCGGCGTCACTTCCGATAGGACCCAGAACGAGCCCGGCACCGCCATCAGGGCTCGGCCTCAGCAGGCCGCGGAAGAGGCGCCTGGGGCCCTGAGGGGAAGGAGGATGGAGAAAAAGCAGTGGGAACGCCAAGTGCAGATAATAGACAAGAAGGGCTCGAAATAACCTTTACAGCCGCACATCTGAACAAGGGCTACAGCACCACTAGACCAAGAATTGAAGTTGGGACCCATACGCACGAGGCAGAAACTGGAGAATCCACCTGTTTGTGCCTGTGAGCAATATGGCAGGTGCTGAGTGACTGGAGAGGGGCCTTGCTCGGCCAGCCTGAGGGCACGGCCCGAGCCCCACTTTCCATGGCACCATGACGGCGAGCGGGGCCCCCACGTGCAAATCAAAGCCTGCTGAGAGGGGAGTCCAGACTGAATAGAAATAAGGTGAAAACCAAAGAAAAGGAAACATGTGGGAGAAACAAACGCACATTCACCGAGCTCAGAGCGTCAGTGCGACCCTCTGGCAGCTGTGTCCAGCACACGGTGAGATGGGAAGGAAGAGTGTCCCGCAGGTGCCCAGCCGGGGGCCTCGGGGAGGGGAGAGCAGAGGGCGTTTTCCGCAAGCACCAGCCCCATCCCGCACAGAAGCCTGTGAACACGGAGGCAGTGCCGACCGCCATGGAACCGAGAAGGGAAGGAGTGCTTTGGAGCCAAGGTCACAATGCTCTATGAGACCGCAGGGACAGAATCCCACATCTCAGACGTCCGAAAATACACCAGCCAGCTAGTCTTTCTGGAGGAGAACTCAGGACGCAAACCCACGCCATGACTGATGGAAAAGAAGTGGGTGCAGGAGAGGCGTGGGAGGTTGGAGTCTGGGGACCAGGGAAGTCCCCAACTGGAAGGACTCAGAGACCATTGCTGGCTTGAGCAAAGGTACCACCATCCCACCAGCCAGAGCGAGCCCTCTGTTGGGTTTGATAAGCTCCTTCCCTTTCATGTGCTGCTGGAAAGTCCATCTCAAATGGCGAGCCTCGCCCACACAGCCACCTCACTGTGCTCTCCGAGCTCCTCTCTGGAGGGAGGTTTATGTAAGTTGTCAGCGGCGGGTGACTCTGTTTAAAGGAAAAATGTCAAATGCCGTCACAGTAGCCCCAGAACTGACCTGTTTTAAAGCTGATTTGATTTAAGAGTGAGCTATCTTTTCCCCCAGATTATTGGTATCTTAGCAAGAAATTTAGAAATAATAAACAGTTCTGTGGCTGCATTAAAAAGGCAAAAGAGGAACCATAATTTTGGCCCAAATTTCTAGACCGGGGGTTTACCTCACCGATGAGCACATCCGTGGGCCGAGAACAAGGGCAGAGACAAATGTGAGGAACAGCGTGGATCGCCAAGTCCCAGAGAAAATCATTAAGGGGACTATCTCTCTCCAAGTGGAAGACACATGATGACCCCAGTGGTTTCAGATCATTTAGTGAGAACCCAACGATGAGAGACAGAAAGGTCAAGAGTCCTCTTGTTTCCTAAAGCAGAAGGTGATTGAAGGGTGTGGCATCTTTCAGAGTGAATGGTGTGACATCTCACCGGGGTGAAGGGTGTGACATCTTCCAGGATGAAGGGTGTGGCATATTTCAGGTGAAGGATGTGACATCTCACTGGGGTGAGGGGGTGACATCTCACCAGGGTGAAGAGTGTAACATCTTTCAAAGCGAAGGGTGAGACATTGCACCACGGTGAAGGGTGTGACATCTCACCGGGTGAAGGAATCTTTTAGGGTGAAGGGCGTGACATCTCTCCAGGGCAAAGGGTGTGACATCTTATCAGGGTGAAGGGTGTGACATCTTATCAGGGTGAAGGGTGTGACATCTCAACAGGGTGAAGGGTGTGACATCTTGCCAGGGTGAAGGGTGTGACGTCTTTCAGGTGAAGGGTGTGACATCTCACTGAGGTGAATGGGTGACATCTCACCGGGGTGTGCTGGGGGAAGAAGGTCTTTCCCTCAGCTCAGGACCCTCAGGCCTTGGGGCTGCATGGAGGGATGGCTGATCCTGGGCTCCTGATGCCCCCGCCGTGGGTACCCCAGCCAGATAGCAGGGCACACTCCGCATGGCCGGTCAGGGGCCCTGAGAGGAGCTAACTGCCCATGTCTCTGCATCCACAGCAGCGTCCCCGCTCGTGCACCATCCCAGCGGCCCTGCACATCTCCAGGGCCAGCCCTGCCCTGAGCATGAAAACCAGCGAGTGTCTCCCCTTCAGACCCACTCACTCCCATCTCCGTCAGCCCACACCCGCTGCCGAGAGAGTCCAACGCAGAACAAAACATGCCCAGGGAACTGTCCCACGGGGTCCTTGAGTGTGTGGCGCAGGGCCGGCCACAATGAGAGACGTCCCCTGTGGCCCTCTGTCCCTGACCCTCACCAGCCTCTGCATGTGGGGCCCAGAGCTCCATGGGCTCCGAGTGGTGCTTCCGTGGGCCACCACCCATCAGCCCACCCCCACGTGGGCCCTTCCGTGTACCCACTCCTCAGACATGTCAGTCGCCTCCCCTCCCCGGGGAGGGACCAAAATAGCGCACGCATGCGGGACCTCATCCTCCCCAGCCAGGACCACTCCAGGGTTCCTTCCACAGTGCAGCCCCGGAGACCCCCTGCCATGGTCTTGCACCCATCCTGCCCGCCGCCACACCAGCTGTCAGCATGCTGGAGCCCAGCCATCCCCCTGTGACATGCTGACTAATGGGCAGGGAGGGCGTGGTGTCACCTAAGGGCAGACGTTTCAGGAGCCACTTGGGGTTCCCCATGCTTTCATGGGAACATGAGTTGAAAGAGGTCAGCGGATGGGTGACAGTGAAGGACAGCACCCTGTGGCCAGCCACAGGGCCACGCAGCACGTGTGGGGAGTAAACCATGCTTGTTGCCCCTCCCACAGGGTCAGGCTGGGCGGTCAGACGCACGGGCTCTCTGCTGTGTGCTCCGTGCCGGAACCACAGCCCACCTCGGACCTCAGACCCAGTAAACTTGGTGCAGCCATCCATGTGCATGTCACTGACGGGTTTAGGACAAGTTCGGTATTGCAGTAAAAGAATCGGTTAGAAAGAGGAAATTGGGTTATTTGCACCAAGGGAAAAAAAACTAATAAAATAAGTCTGGCCACTTGCTAACCGTGGTGTGCCTTAGTGCACCGAGCAGACACCTGAGCTCCCCCAGTGGGACGTTCTTCCTCCCGCGGGTGAGGGCTTAAGGTGCCAAGCCATGTAAATTGTGTTTTCCTTCCTTTTGCCCATCTTCTCTGGAAAGAATTGTTTAGTGTCCACTGAGTGCCCCCTTCCTTTTCATCCCATCCTGGCTCTCTCTACGTGGGAGAACCTAGAGTCCGCAGCCCACAGCCTGGGGCTTTGCTTCTGACATCACTGGGTCCCACCACCTCCCCTCACATGCAGGAGACCGGGGGCCTGGGAGGTGGACTCTTCCTCGTAGCCCATCCCCAGTCTCACATGAGCTGTCCCCTCCGACCGCTCTCTCTCCCGTGCGCTGAACCTCTTTCCTCAACTCTTCATCGTCAGCCTCTCATGGGAGGGCTTCCCGAGCGGCGTGCAAGCAAAGAGTCCACCTGGAGCTGGAGAGAGCTCTTGGCTGGACTCCCTTTTGCTCCCGTATCGTTAGCTTGCTGCCCTAATGCCTGCCGGAGCCTGGACAGTAAGCTCCCCTTCTCTGGAAGGGACTTCTGTGGCCCAGCTCATAAAGCAGAGCACCCCAAGGTCTTAGCATCAGCATTCGGACGAGAGTTGGAATTAGTGCCATTAGTGATCAGCACTCGGACGCCCCAGAGCCCTGCAGCCTTGCTCTGAAGTCACAGCCTAATACACAAGAGAAGGTCTTTCCTCCCTGAACAGCTGACCCTGCCCTTATCACCGCTCCCCTTCTCTCCCTCCTTCGTGTATAACCCCCAAGCACGTCCGTATCCCATGGCATTTCTCTCCGGTGACCCATCAGCAGCTGCCCCTTGCGGTGATGAGCAGCGTCTAGATTTCTAGATCCCATACCTGCAAGACCACCTCACCGGCCTTCATAACCTCCCCCAGCATCAAGTTCTGGATCTGCTCATACTTGGCCAACTGGATGTGTGAATCGGAATTCATTTTTAAACTCCCGGAAGCAACTTTGCCGAGAAAGTTTGTTAATTCATGACTGATTTCACTTCTGATCATTTGCCTTTCATCTGATGTGCCATTATTAATGAGGGGCTGATTGAACATTAATGTGATTGGAATCTGAATTAATGCATTTTAATAATTTATTGTTTTCATAAATCTGAGACAATAAGATCAGGAGGACGGACCTTGTGTTCTCAAACCAATGGAATTTAAAATTAAAAGCCCACTTTACCCTCACATCCATTTAAATCCCCCCGTGAACATTTGCTGGTCCGACGACAACAATTTTCCTTGGTGGTGACAAGTAAGTAAATTTTCCAGCTCTGTTCCAAGAAGCCCTGTTTTTGTAAATCTGGAGAGCCGTCCTTCAGCATTACGGATGACGTGCATGCAATTCAGGGGGCTGGGGAGGCTATAATTCAGTCTGGAGACTGAACGCAAAGGTGTGAACTCTCATCCGGTTCCCAATGCTAGCAAAACCCTCCACTGAGTTATGCTTTCAATCTGTGCCCACAGCTGCCCTCTGCATTCCTCCCATGGAGACAGCGCCCGGGAATGATGCATGGGTCAGTACTGAGAGCCTCTCCCGTTCGATACCGCATCTGCTTTGTTTTCAGTAAACAGATGGAAGCCACACAAAATGGAAAGTGAATAATCCTGGGTGAACCGAATCGAGTTCAACGATCATTTCAGTAATATACTGAGTGTTGGAAAATCAACATAAATATGTTGAGTCCCACAAACCAAAGTTTGCACGTGGACAGGTTTTTTAAAAATCCATTGAGCCAAATGCACGCCCGGCTTTAAATGATCTTAACTGAGCATTTTCACATGCCCGCACCTGATGTGATTCAACTCAAAAAACGCATTAGATTTGCATAAAGTCGTGTAGGAGACGTTGTACCCTGCACGCGGGGAAGATAGGGAATCAAATTACCGGTATCTCCTCAGCGTGAAGGCAGGTGTCGCGTCCCCAACGCCCGCCATGGCAAAGCCTAACCACCGAGCCACTGTTCAGTCACACAGCACATGAGTGTGGCACTGCGATGCCAGATCCCAAGTGAGCCTTGGGTCGAGTGATTTAAACAGGTTGGCTGTTGTCCTCGGGTAGACACGAAGACTGTAGCCAAATGTTGTCCACAAGACGCTCTCAGTCACTCAGGCTGCACAGCACAGCCACACGGAGCGTGCGGAACTCGGAGAAGCGCCACGGAGATTCGGAAACGGTGACTGTCCTTTAAAATCCACCCGGGCGGAAGCGTGAAGGAGCGGGACACCAGAGAGCCCTGACCGGCCGGTGGGACTCTTCGCTAAGCTGGAGTTATTAACCACCGCTGTGGTCAGAAGCATCAGCCAAAATTCAGATGCCTTGATTTATTTTATTACCTACAATACCAAAAAAGTATATGGGAGGGTGGGGGAGCACAAGGTTTGTAGGGCAGTGAAATGACTCTCTGCGACACTAAGAGTCGATACAAGTCATTATGCTTTTGTCCAAACCCACGGGGCATACAGCAGCGACAGGGAGCCCAGGTGCAAGGCACAGACCTTGGGCCGCCACCGGGTGTCCATCAGGTCCGGCAATTGTAACAAATCCCCCATCCGGTGGGGGGTGTTGACTGGAAGAGGCTGACTGCACGTGTCGGGACAGGAATGGGGCGGATGTGGGAAATCACTGTACCTTCATCTCAATTGTGCTGTGAACCTAAAATTGTTCTAACTTGTTCTAAAAATATTTTTTAAAAATGTTTAATCAAAAGCACTATGATATGGAACTGAATCCCATCCCGTAGTATCTTACTTTGGGGGATGGCATGCTTGGAAGAACAAAGGGGAAAAATGAAAAAGCTCTCACTGGTCTATACACACCTATAAAATTATAAATTTAGGTGTTTCTTTCTACGGGAAAAAATAGAGAAGACCTCTCTAGCGGGGAAGAATGACTTCAACCAATCATCTTCAAAGCCAATCTGAGCCTCTTATTAATGTCCACCTTCCAACAGCCCCTTTCTTTAGTCCCGATGATTTATGCTTCTGTAAGATGACTCTTTCTGTAACCGCTGCTGGCCACCTCCAGCCGTGTGTGACACAGGTCACACCTCCGGCTGCTGAGCCCACTCATGCATATGGATGGACAACCTCGCAGCAGGCTGTGTGTGGTAATGAAGCCTCGGGCTGCGGGGGTCACAGCATAAAAATGCTGCCGTCCGTGTTATCCTAGGGCCCATGGAACGCAAGGGCACTGCTTTTTATTCCCACAAAACTGTCTATTTTTGGTCATTTTTTTATTAAGTTGATAATGAGTAAAATCGGTTGGGTGAGCACGTACTTGATGGTTATTACAAACAAATTATTTCATCAGCTCATGTTCGTGATGCCGGTACCATGCTGTCGTAGTTATTCATTATCTGCGTTCCGACGTATTTGAATACTTTTGAATATTATACATGGTCTGGGATTTGAATACATTAAAGCATATTCAAAGAGATCCTTCCAGATCACCCAGATTACCTGGATTTGTTAATTTTTATGTTTTATTCAGAACCATTGCATTGTTCTAGGTCCTGCCTCTATCATGCCTTATGCTCCCTGTGTGTGTGTGTGTGTGTTTTATTTTTTAACATCTTAAATTGTGGAAAAATACAACATAAAATTCACCACCTTCACCATTTTTAAGCATACAGTTCTGTGGTGTCGTGGACATTGCCAGGGCTGTACACCCATGTTCCCAAACTAAAGCCCTGTCCTCATGAGCACGTCTTCCCCGTCTCCTCTCCTCTAGCCCCTGGCAATGACCCGGCCGCTGTCAGAACGTCCCTCCCTCTTCAGGCTGAGTAATGCTCCGTTGTGTGCACATTTTCCTTGTCCATCCAGCCACTGACGGATGGGGCTTGCCCCAGCCTTTGTTTCATCGGGAACAATGCTGCTGTGAGCGTAGGTGTGCAAGAGTCTGTTTGAGACCCCGCTTTCACCTCTTGAGTCAACGCCCAGGTTGGAATCACTAGGTCATGTGGTAATTCTATCTTCACTTTTGCCTTCTGTTGTTAGCACTCCTTCTTTTCCTTCTTTTTTTTTCCTTAAAATCTTTGCTATATGGTGTATGAGTGTGATCTTTCCTTTGCTTGTGCTCTGTGTCCCTTCTTTACGCTAATTTGAAGGTGTTTCCATTTTGTTCTTCATTCTTCTACTGGACATTTTTAAAACTATTTACATAATACCCTTAATTCCCTGTCTTTAGACTTCCTATGCACTATGAGATTAGTCTATCTCCCTCTTCTCTGGCCTCCCTTTTCCTGCTTTAATAAATTTACTTTGTTACTCTACTATTCTTCATTCTTCTAATACTTTCCAGTATGCACCATTGCCAGTTTTGTACCATCTCTTTCACTCCAGACGGGACAAGAAGGGGGCCACGGCGCGTCTGCTATCCTCCCATGTGCCCTCCCTCGGGAGCCTACTTGTATGGCATGGCTGGTGCTCCCCAGTTAGACCGTCATTCTCCCAGGAGCTGTGATCACCCCCACGTGCCCGTGGCTTCCAAGCTCAAGGAGCAAGCAGGGCTTCAGTTTCTCCATGTGTCAGAGCGGCATCGTGGTGAGACTCACCAGAGGCGTGCACCTGAGCAGCTCCCCTAGCTCCTGCCGCATGCCGCTTAGACCCAAACAGCAGCGTGGCAGTCTGCCTGCCTTCTAGAACTAGACGCTGCTGCCAAGCCCGAGGGCGGCAGGTGCTTCCCCTTACAAATATCTTGTGCTCTGCTCTGTGTGGCTGGCCACACACCTAAGGATAAACTTCCCGTTACCTTTGAACATGTATCTCTCCCTCCTGCTTTGTCCCTGTGCTTACCGTCCAGCACATCCTTGCATCAGATAATGAAGCACAACTTACTTTATTTCTATATAAATTTGATTTAAGACTTTGCTCTTTGGCCTTCTTCTCCTGGTGCGGTCTGCCCATTATTCTCACTGCCCCCCCCCCCCGGACTCATCCTGCATGTCCGGGGTGCCCGCGTGTCTGCCACGATGTCCCCGTCCTCCCCACTTGTGTCCCAGGCGCCCAGCTCCTACCTCCCTGCGCCTGACTCTGCTCCCTTCAGCCTCTGTGTCTCCACGGTGGCCTCTGAGAGAGGAGCTCGCACTGGATCGTTGGAACGGGGCGGGGGGGGGGCTGTCTGCATTTACTCCATGGCTTGCTGTGTGGACTGTCTCCTTCTTCTTTTCTGCTTTTCCTCCTTTTTTCTTACAGTATCTTTAATAGATCTGTGCTTTCCTCTTTCTTATTAAATCCACCTTTTAATGAAGGGAATCTTTCTGGACCAGCTACTTCCACAAGATACAGATGGGACTGGGTCAGTTTTCTGCGCTTCAGAACGAATCCCTTCCCCATGACTTGGGGCTGTGTGCATGCATCTGTGTGTGGGCCAGGGGGGTCAATTTTCCCTGGTGTGCCTGCAAATGTGTGTGTGCACGTGTGTGTACACGCTGGTGTGCATGTGGGGCCAGGTCTGTTTTAGCAAAGATTTCCCCCCGACTCACAGAAGGGGAGGATGTGGGCGGCTCACAGTCTGGAGCCCTGAGAGATGGCCTCCTGCAGAGTTGAAGGACCAGCCAATGTGCTTGGTAGAAGGCCTGCCACGGGGCGAGTCTCACACGGGGGCTTTTCCGGGCTGTCGCTCCTGCTCCCTCCTGGCTTCGAGGGGAGATTCCCGCCGCGGCCACCCATCAGATCCTACGCCTCCAGACAGGGCCCATCTGCAGGGTCAGCTGAGACACCTGGGGTACCGCTGGCTGGGTCGGGGACCTGCTGGTGGGCAGCCTCTCCCCCGGGCCCTTCTGCACCCACCCGACCCCCAAGTCTGGTGCTTCACCTACATGGTGTCTCCCACCCGGGCTGCAAGTCCCCCTGAGGCAAAGTTTGCTCTCCGGATGTGCTCTTCTTACTCTCTGTGGACAACTTTGAAAACAGCATGGCAGAGAGGGGTCTTCCCTCCGTCGTCTGAACAACGGAGAAAGGATATTGTTTCGTTTGGGCGTTTAAGAGATTAAAAGACCAGCTCTTACAGGACATCTGCTCATTCATAGATCTGCCATATACCCTGAAACCTGATGTTGGCGTCTGTGTCGGTGACTTCGCTGGGTGTTAGGGATACAAATAAACAAGACTCAGAAGAATGGCAAGTGGGGGCTTGAACAGGATCCCATGGTCACGGCCGCATTCTTCCCAATGACTAGAAGCCAGGAGGAGCCCAAATGTCCATCAACACATGAACGGGTGAGCCCAACGTGGTACATGCACAGAATTGATCACTATTTGCCCTAAAAAGGAAGGAAATCGCACGTGCTCCAACAGTAATGAGCCTTGAGGATGTGATGCCAAGCGGAATAAGCCGGGGTCACGAGAAACCAAACAGGGTGTGCCGCACTTACACGAGGTACTGAGAGCCGTGAAGTTCGTAAGCGGATGCCAGGGCCCGGGGGTGGGGCCACGAGGAGTCTGTGTTTAATCGGGACGGAGTTCCCGTAGGCCATGGAACGTTCTGGAGGGGATGGTGGTGATGTCTGCACAGCCTGCCTCTGAGCTGTACGCTCGAATATAATCAGGATGGAAAATGTTACATTATGTGCATTTTACCATAATTAAAAATAAGCAAATGAAAGTAAATAAGTAAGAAACTAAGACGAGAAACTCATCAAGTGCTCGGGGACCATCGGGAAGAGACCCCTGCCTTCTGGCCGGCTTGTGTCGCCCGAGACGCTCCTTGTCCTCGCAGCCTCAGCCCCTCCGCCACGAAACCCAAGGACCAAGCCTGCAGCTTCACTGACGTTCCGTGACGCTCTAGCCTGGCTCTCCCTCCCACCCCCAAAAGACCGTGAATATCTCAGTGTCGTTATCCCAAGTTCCCAGCAACGACACGCAGCCTGTGCACAAATGCAAACCAAGCTGGAAAGCACAGGGTCCTGGAAGCCCACGCAGGGAGCCGCCGGAGATGCCTGCTGTGCCTCCCACCGGTGCTGGCGGCTGAGCAGGGCCAACCTGGGCAGTCCCACCACCCCGCCGGCTTTGTCTTGACCCAGCGACCAGCATTTTCGAGCTGCACAGGTCATGTAGCCAGCTCTGAGTAGGCCTTAACCCCAAGTGGTGGGAGGTCAAGTTAGAGTCGCTGGATTTTCAAAGAGGTGCGGCCCTTCCATGGCCTTGCTGTGAAGACAGCCAACCAGAGCTTTGAAATCCCGGGAGGGACAGTGCACCAGGAGCCCATAAACATGTCAGAGGCAGACGGCTGAGAACCCTGCTTTATTGCGCTGGGGCCCGCGGCGTGGAGCTGGGATGAACAATGAGTCTGCGACTTGGCTTGAAAATGACCAAACTCTGACTAATTTACATCACTTTTTGGCCTAAGCACTTGGCTCTTCCATTAGGTTTTATTTCTGTTCCACCTACCCCTCCCCAAAAGGCTCTTTTCTCTGGTCACAAACAGATTTTTACTAGCATTTTGGAGAAGAAAAAGGAGGAAAGGAGAGAGGTCAGGTGGCCCACGTCAGCTTGGCTCGGCTTCCGATGGTCATTACTCACTGGAATCTGGAATACACAGTTAATCATCCACAAAGTGAAGAAAATAAAAGGCCCAGGGCCGGCCTGGCGTCTCTGGGAGGTCAGCCCGGCCCGCCACGCGTGCTCTGGGGAGCCCTCGCCACGAACAGCAGAGGCCAACAGGCTCGGGCCCTGCAGGGAACTGGGGGCCCCGCCGCCTCCCTTCCCCGGTGCCCAGCACCCGCGCTCGTCACGAGGCCTCGGCGGCCTTCCACTCTGCCCCGGACGGGCTGAGTGGGTTCGTGGTGTCCCGAGATGCGTCACGGCCTCGGTTTCCCTGGCTGTGGTGTAGGGACTGTTTTCAGCTTCTCTGGGGTGTGTTGGAGGTTTGTGCGGACTAATGCAGTGACGCGGGAAAGCACCTCGATGGGCGTGAGCGCCCGCTCCACGGGGGGTGCTGCGGCTGACGGCCTTCCCACCGAGCAACAGAGCGCGGGACCCCAGGTCGGAGTCTGCCTCCCAGACTTAGACACACACACACACACACACACACGCAGGTGTCGACGCGCAGGCACCGAGATGCCCAGACTGTGTAGAAACGCAGACACACAGACACACGTGCGTGTGGACAGACACACAGAGGCACACATCCGTATATAGAAAGTGAAAGACGAACCTGGGATTGATACCGTGCTTCTTTAAGCATTAAGTAAAAAGCTGCAGCCCCGGATGTGAAAAACAGCTCAGAGTCGTCATGACCACAGACCGTGTTTAGAGACCTGTGTGCCCCGAGCTGTCCCCGTGCTCTGGAACGACGCCAATGTTCCCTTCCGGCTTGGGGTCCCAGAGCCATGCCCCTGCCGGTGCCACACTCGCAGGTGTGTAGGGGGCTTGGGAACAAGGCTGAGCTCAGCACCCTGAGGCAGACACCAAGGCACATTGTGGGCACCCAGCCCTGGACAGCGATGGGAGACCCCCGCGGAGAAGGGGACACCTAAGGGTTTTCGAGGCTTCATGGGGGGCGGAGGGGGCCCAGGGAAGGAAACGGAAGGGGAAGAGTGTGCTGTGTGCTGGGAAAGTATAGGCTGCTGAGAGCTGCCAAGTGGAAAGTGGGAGGGGCCTGGAAGAGCAGGTGGCCCAGACCGGGAGATGGACGGGCAGGGCTCCAGCAGCCTTGACCTCCCGGAATGGCTGGAGCTTTCTAGAATACAGATACACCTTTTCATTAGTTGATAAACAGCAGCTGCTCCAAAGCCCTGACAATAACCTACTGTCCAGTGACCACGACTCCACCCACGGGCTTCCCACTCCCCCAAATGGAGGCATAGGAAAGTGAACCCCGGCCAGGCATGGGGCCCCTGAGAGCCTGCTCTGCGAGTGTCAGGCCGGACAGGGGACGTCAGGCCGGATGGGGGACAGCCCACGCTGTCCTACTTGCTACACGCTCTGACATGACTGGTGTGTTCTAGAAGAGGAGGCATGTAGCCCCACTGTAGGGAGAGCCTGCATGGTTGCCAGGCCACAGCCGGCGAGCGCCTGGGCTGGCTGCTGAGTCGTGAGGGCTGAGGATGCCCGTGGGTGACACATTTGGGACCGGCCGGCACCTTCCAGAGCCACCGGGAGTTGCTGCAGACACAAACAGCTCAGGCTGCAGAGACAACTTCCCACGCGGGACCTCCCGCACCTCTTGGGGGGTTGGCAAGCCGATCTCCCTGCTGGGAGCCCTGCACAGGGTCAGAGCTGCTTATGTGCTTCGGAGTGAGGGCAAGGATGCTGAGGACGCCCTCCCAAAGGGCCTAGCAGGGCGGCAGTCCCCATGCCTGTGGCATGACCCCAGCCCCATGCCCCGACCCCCTGCACCAAGCATGCTCTGAGACCTGGTGCTCCCCAAAGGTCACTCAAGTCCCTCGTGCACTGGCTGATGTAGCCAACAGTGCATGAGCTCAGAGTTTGGGGTTCAGTTTCTCAGTTTTTCATATAAACCCAGTATGTGAGCTGTTCTGCCCTCTCCTGGGTACATTCTGATGGCTGATTCTACGTGTCAGCTTCATCGGGCTGGGGGATGCCCCAAGAGCCAGCAAGCCTTATTTCTGGGGGTGTCTGGGAGGGTGTTTCTGGAAGAAATGAGAGTCTGAGTTGGAGGTAAAGAAAGTTATCCTGTCCAGGACCGAGGGCGCGGTCTCTTCCTTCCGCCGAGGACCATCGTCTCCCGTGCTGGGGATGCGGTTCTGTCCGCAGATTCCGCCGGCCGAGGACCTGTGGAGAACAAAGCAGAGGGAGGGAGAACTCTCTGCTTGAGAGGACATCTGCGGGCTCTGTGCGGGTGGAGAGCCGCGGCCGGTACACCACAGTGAAATGAAATTGCACGGGTAGTTCCAATATTTTATTTAGTCAACCTTATTTGGGTATTTTATATTCCTTCCAAACAATACTGTGAACATTTTAAGTTTCATTGTCATGTATGTATAGCTCAATCTTGTGCCCCATCTGGTATATAGCACATGCTCAGTAAATTGGGAAATATTTTTTAGAAAATCAGCTTTTCGGACACGTAAAGTTAGTGGGGAGGTTCAGAGGTGATGTAATTACAACTCGATGCCTTCAGGGGGAGCAGCGGAGACACCCCAGGTGGAACCGGGACAGCAGGAACCCTGAGGACAGCAGGTCCTAGCAGCAAATGAGAAGGCACCTCTGTGAGGGTGACATCCCCGGGGGACAGATGCCCATAAACACGTGTGCTAAACATGTGCTTCTGTTTTGAGATCCTCAAAAACAATCTGCATACCTTAGACCACTAGAAGGCTAAAACGAGCCCAGAAACAGGAAAATAGGTCACAGGCGTAACCAACTGTTCCTGAACCTATAGACCATGGGCCATGGGCCGGCACCACCACCACCCCGTGCGGGTCCCCTGGAAAGCGACTTCACCCACAGAATGTCTCCTGAAGGTGCAGCGTCTGGTCTGCTGAGCCGCTGGGCGGGTCAGCTTTATCCTGAAGCTCTGGGGGTCCTGCTCAGGGCTGGTGCCCCGTGGAGGGGACTCCCACCTTACCTCCCAGCGGACCAGCTGTTTTCCGGGGAAACTCGGCACTTGTAACAATGGCTATCACGTAGTAAGCTGTCTGTGCCTTGCCCTGAGCTCTGAGTTTGACATATATTCTCTCGTTTAGTGCCCCCTGTGTTACTGAACAGTCCCCGTTTGGGGTGACAGGCCCAGGGGCGCCTGGGTGGCTCATGGGTTAAGCCTCTGCCTTTGGCTCAGGTCATGGTCTCAGGGTCCTGGGATCCAGCCCCGCATCGGGCGCTCTGCTCGGCAGGGAGCCTGCTTCCTCCTCTCTCTCTCTGCCTCTCTGCCTACTGTGATCTCTGTCTGTCAAGTAAATAAATAAAATCTTAAAAAATAAAGAAAAAATAAAGTTAAATTAAAAGGTAAAACAACTGCTCAAAGTCCTAACTGATAATCAGTTGGTCTGAGCCCAGATCTGTCCCGTGCCTATGTCACCCGTGTCACCTCCTGTACCAAATGGCATCACTGGTGTGAGACGATGTGGCTGCAGACCAAGTGTCTGGCCCCCAAACACATATGTTGAGACCCTAACCCCTGTGTGAGGGAGTCAAGGGCGGGAGGCTCTGGGACGTGAGGCGGTCAGGAGGCGGGGCCCTCCGTGGGGATATAGCACCCTGTAAACGAGACCCCAGAAGCCCCCCCGGCCCCTTCCCCCAGGTGGGCGCACTGAGAAGACAGTCCGTGCTCTGACACTGAAGCTGCCGGTCCGGTGGTCGTGGTCTTCCAGCCTCCAGAGCTGTGGGGAGTACACTTCTGTCATGCACAAGCCCCCGCAGCCCGTGGACTAAAACACAAGGTCACGCAAGTGGAATAAGACCTTCAACGACCAAGTCACGGATATAGAGCGGAAGGAGCCTACGGCGGCGGGAGCCAGGCCTGCGAACACGCGGCCTGAAGAGACGGAGTTCATGGGCGCCTTTGTGCTCTAAGTAAGTTTCATCTGTTAATTTTTCACTTGATAGAAAAAGCAGCGATCTCCATTTTACATGCACAGCCCGGACTCCTGTCCCCTGGGTCGCTGTGTCCGGGGGCCTGACGCGAGGGCAGCTCTGCTCTGTCCTCATGATGCAAACACTACACAGATGTGTGGCTTGGGGCTGTGTATCCCTCTTCATAGGCAAAGCTGAGGACATTTTCTGTCTCTCTAGTGCTTGAGGCAAGCTTGTACTACAAGTGAATAGGACCCCAAATACTATTTTATGTTATTAAAGGTAATCTTCTTTAATTAACATACTCTGAGGAAAATAATATACTTTGGAGGCCAAAAAAAAAGTGGCATATCTTAGATCAAAGATTTTTCCTGGTGACTGTGTTTGATCATCTTTTTTAAAAACATGCATCATAAGAGTTTCTAGAATGCAGTAATTTGATTCTTGATTTTATTTATTTCGTGGGTACTCATTTCGACTTTTAAATCATGGAACAACAAAAATGTCCTTTTATAATGTTTATAACGTTGGTAACTTAGAAGGAGAAAACTACTACACTATACATTTTCTTAATTTTTTTAATAGAAGTATTTCTGGAACTGTAATTCCTTCTTATGAACAGCTGTGTTGAGAACACAGCGTACCCCTCGCGGGCCCCCTTGTGTTTCTGGTGCCTTCCCCTCCACCAGAGGGGAAGTAAAAAGAAAGAGCGGTCGGCCCTCCCCCGATGATGCTGGTGCGGGTGTGCTTCCAAGAACAGCAAACGTGCCACAGTCAGGACTGTCGATCCCGCGGAAGGTCTGCTGAACGAGGCTCTGCCCGCCTTTCCCAGAACCCGGCTGCCCGCCCTCCTGATCTCACTTCTGCAGGGGAGAGTGGGTACGAAAAAGACTCCTGTTAAGAAAAATGATATAACACACACAAAGCGCTTGCGTGGACCCAGGTGGGGGTGAGATCAAGTCAGCAAGATGGTCGGTGCCTGGTGAGGACGTTCCTGCTGGTCTGTGGGTGGTGGCCTTCTCTCTGTGTCTCCACATGGTAGAGGGGGAGCTCGCCCGTGTCTCTTCCTCTTCTTATGAAGTCGTCAGTCCTATCAGATCAGGCTCCCACTCTCATGACCTCAATTACCCTTAATTACCTCCCCAAAGACCCCAGCTCCAAATACCACCATACTAGGATGAGGGCCAACATGTAATTTGGGGTGCACACAATTCGGTCCCTAACTGGGAGCAAGGGGACTTTTCCATCCACACACACAGTCCAACGTTCTTCGGCCTTTCCTCGTCCCCAATCCTTCAGTAGCCCTAAGACCTCTCACCACCTAAAAAACTTGGACTCTCGCAGGAAAGCCATAAATGCAACATTACGTTTACTACTGATAACTCCTCCTGCAGGAGGAAACCCCCGGTTCTCCCTGTGGAAAACAGGAATATGGAGGTGTGTGGAGGAAATGCAGACCAGAACCCCCTCTGCGTCTACATCCGAGAGTGTCGCCTCCTCTCCCACCAGATCCGGCAGGTTCTGGAGAAAGAACTTCGGAAAGGTAAACTAGGATCTGTCCCCATTTCTAAAGTTTTGCTCTGACAACACCTGGGCTTGGAGTCATGACGTAGAGTCCTAAGAGCCAAACCTGCCAAGTGTTCCCCGACCTGATGAAAACATGGAGGAGGAATACTTGCTTTTCATTTAAGAAAGAAAAGAAAGAATCTAAAGGCAAGTGTAACTGGGAAAGTCATGGGGTCCCAGAATACCAAGCGCAAGGACCCCAGAGGAGGGCCAGACACTGCGCTGGAGCAGTTCGCTTTGAGAGGAAGCCCTTGCCTGGACGGGACTGGATTCATGTGAGTCAGGACAGCTCTCCAAGCCCCTGACCCTCGCGACTGCTTCCCTCATCACGTCTCGGAGGACAGATGGCACACCAACGGAAGGCAACCCAGTTAATTCTAAAAGACAAATCCAAGACCTCAAGTCCTTTAGGTTTGCCCTCTCATTCAACAACCGGTGGACGTGCTGCAGTGGCCTCGTTCATGGTTTTATGGTGTGTCCCAGTGACCTACCTGAGACAGCCTCGTGAGACAGCATGAAAGCTTCTTTTGAGCACGGAGACCCGACCTCCACTGAGCATTAGGTCCTGTTAGCTGGGTCAACGTGCAAACCGCAGAAATGAAAACTGATTTTTCAGGATCTGTTTGTGCTGAAGATATTGGACACACCAAAGTCACTTCCGGGACCCCACCTGGGGTCAACTTGTGTATCACCAGGTGTCCCCACAGACATCACGGTACCAGTGCTTCTCAGTGCAAATTTAAAGAACTCACGAAAAGAGCCAGGTGTGGGTAAAATGATACTAGAAGGGGAAGCTTGGCTTCAGAAGATACTGCTGTCCTTGACCCTAGACCTTGGCAGTATTTCCTGTTGCAGGTTAACTTAAGAGCTGCATTTTATGGCAAGCCCCGAGGTTGGATATTATAGCCATAGTAAACCATGGGACGGACATAAAACATCAGGAGACAGAAGTGATGACAAAGCAAAGCATTTTCCTACTCTCATGTGAGATCAGACTGTGTCCTTTCTGGAGGATTCCAGGCCTTCCTGCTTGCCCCATCCCAGGACATGCAGTGCAGACACACAAGAGCCAAGCAGTCCAGATACAAGAGGAACTCTCATGACCAAAGACCGTCGTTAGACATCTCAGTCCGGAAAGAAAGTAGATGGGAAGCATTTGGATGAAAGCTTTGGTTTGATCAGAGTGCAGATTTGGTGAAAGAGGCAATTTCAGATTTGGAAGGTGGTTAGAGGAACACCTTTCCATGACACAGGAAAAGAGTGGAAGTTATTATCCCAGGCATAATACAGCTGCAAAGACAAGTATTCCGCAAGCATGTTTATGTTAGACAATGAATTCTCCATGGTGGACTGGTATGATGAAGCTTAGGAGAGGGACACGGAAGGAGACAGGAAGCACGAAGAACTCCAAGCTAGGCTATGCGTTGATCATTTCCCATGTTGTTCCTCAGGCTCCCCAGACCAAACCACAGAGCACACCGGTGTAGCTGGAGCCATGTGTCTGTGATCACCACGGCACCTGGCCTGAGTGTCAGAAGCAAAACATAGCACCAGGATTGCATGATCCCACACGCAGTGTGGGCTATAGAGAGGCAGCTTCTAAGTCCTATCTGATTCATAAGGCCATCCTATCAATGCAGATTCAATATTAATTTGAGATGTATTAAATATCTCTCCTCCCATAGAAGGCTTTCCCTTGGCAAGCCTCTCAATATCCTCGTTGATCTTTGTCTTGCACATTCCTGTTCTTTTTCCCCAAAGGAGTTCTTGCATTTCCTCTTCTGTTCATGATACTTACCACAGAGGGGATCCCAGACTTGAAAGTGGGAAAGAGCCCATTGACATCTGTCTGAGTGGGGAATGACAGGGACCCCTCATGCTGGGATTTCCAGTGGAGCATTCCCCTTGGAGAAAATGCTCATCGTCTCCAGTCATAGAGGGCTCTGGATCTTTGGAACAGCTCTTCTCTGCCCCGTACATGGCATTTGTCACACGTTGGAGCCGGATGGCATCCCAGGAAAAGTGCCCACCACATTCCCAGCTGCCATCCAGCACCTGTCAGGTTGCACAAGGGTTCTGGAAGAGTTTTCTATGCTTTCTGCAGCCAGATCTTCTTCATGAACACAGAGTGTTGTGTCTTCTGTTTATGTCTTTAAGATACTCTCAGGTCGGGAGACAAAAAAAAAAAAAATCATTTAAGAGAATTGCAATAACTTACTGGGGTTTCAAAGAGTTCTGCCCTGAGGAAGAAACCATAAATATTCATAACAAGTCTTGCTTCCCCGGGTCCTGGTAAAGATGAGGACTTTGTACGTTTCTAAGAAGGGTGTTTAAGGGTGCTTAAGACTACAGCTGCAGTTGATAATGTATTTGTTTTTATAAAACTCAACAAAATATATCTGTCTCCCATCTCCCCAGGATATTATTTTATATTTTGCTACATTTGGTTTCTTAATGTCTTTTTGGAGACTGAAAGGATGGGGGAAAGTCATTCATTAGTGGAGGGAAAATTAGATAACCCGCCGTGGACTGGGCTGACCCTCACGACGACGGCGTTCTTCGGTTTGTGCTTATCTCCTTGAATTCCCGCTATGTTAATAAAGCCCGAGCTCCGTGCCACTCCTGGGGTTGGATCCTCTCTGGGTTTTTAACTGAGGTCAAAGGTTTCCAGCTATTCCATCGTTATCGCTCGAAACAAACAGTCTTCTTATCGAACTTAACTCGGGACTCAGAACAATGAAAACTTCTCAAAAAGGGAGAAAACTAGGAGACATTCAGCTCTTTCAACTTTTAGCTCCACAAACTTTTTCGTAGTCATTCCAGGAAATGGAGGCTTCCCAGGCCACAGGAATTCGAAGGGAAAAACAAACAAACTTCTGAGAAGCGCATAGAGAGCATTTCTGGGAACAGAGCGCTTGGCTGACTCAAAGCTCGGATGCCCACCGTCCCGGCTCTTGCCTCCCCTCCCGCGATGGGCAGGTATCTGCAAGTATCAAGGTCGTCCCTCAGGCCATCTGCCCGGATCCCTTGGAAGAACAAAGAAACGTTGCACTTCAGATTCTATGGCAAATATCTTCAAAACTAATGTGTAGGTTCACCCCTGATTGCTGTGAGGGATTTTATGCAGCCTGGCCTGGAAGTGTCGCATGTCACAGCTGACTAAGGAGTACGGTAAGGACGCTCTCCCGGGCCCTCGGCACCCACGGGCAAAGGTAACGCAGCGTGCAATGCCCGCTCTGAAGGTCTCCAGATAGAAGGTGGCTCATGACGGTGTAAGCGGGGCAGGACGGGCTGAGTGTGGAGGGGCAGCTGGCTGTCATCACCGCCTTTGGAAGGGAAGCCGTCACCACCAGCAGGACGCTCACCATCACCGGCGCCCTCCGTCCGATTCTCTCCGAGGCAGCGGGTCCCTCAGTCACCATCAGCCAGCCTGGAGTTCCTGCCTCTCCTGCCCCCAAAATATCTGGTCCTCATGGGAACCAACACTTAGGTCCATCTTTTCAGGGCTCCGTGCATGACCTGACACCCCTCCAGGCCATGCACGAGTGTTTACTGAGTCCACGAATGAATGAACGAATGATTTACTGTGTCTCAGAAATACATCAACTCTGTGTGTGATATTTAGAGACAGAAACGCCTGGTAAGACAGTTGACTTTGTCAGGCTTTCCGACACACTGGGCGACCCCGGAGCTGGGGTCCGACATCCGCTCACCTCCACTCCCGTGCTCCCGCTGCCAGCGTGGGCGCAGCCTGCCGCTCTGTCTGTGGATCTGAACGGGTCAGGACGCTGAACCTCCCTCGTCACCTCCCTCTTTCCTGCTTGCCACGTCTTCACCCCCAGCCCAGTCCCAAGGCCGCTGACAACTCTGACCCGAAACCATATTGCCGAAATCCAGCAATTTCATGCCGAACTTGTAACTGCTGACCTGATTTTCACAGCACAAGGATTCAAACGCTCTCTGCGGTCGCAGGGCCCCTCATTCTCACTGCCTGCACACCGCTGCCACGCGGGATGGCATGGGAATGGGCATCCCGCCCTCCCCACCGCCGCCCTGCTCTCTCTGTCTGGAGTCCACACCCACAGCCCGTCAGGGAGCCGCTCGAGGGGGAGCTGTTACCACAAAGACCCTGTAGGTGCAGCTCCTAGACTCAGGCCCACATCCCGCGGGGTGGACCCGCATGTGCCTGGCAGGACAGCCACCACCCACCCCCCCGTCAGCCTCCGTCCTGTGTGGCAAGGGGCTGCCGCTGGGCTTCCCCGATGTCTGGGGGCCCGGTCCCATCCCCCATTCCACAGCCCCCGGCCCCGGCCAGGTCCTCCTCCTTCGGGACTCTAGGCCAGAATTTCCCGAAAGCAGCTCTTTGACCAGATGTGTGGAGGTCATCCGTGACATGCTCGGCGCCACAGACATGAAGCGGACCCAGCCCTAACTTTATGGAACTGTCTGGCAGGGCAGGAGAGACACACAAGGAAATGCAGATTCGCCAACAGTGGTCAGTGCTGCTGAGGGGCCCCTCCGGTGGTTGGAGTGGTCTGCCCAGAGTGGACCCACCTGGGACGCCTTTGGTTCCAGCGCACCCAGGTCCTGTCGGTTCTGGCCCATCTCCCACAGGAAAGAAGGCCTGGGGTTGGCAGACCAGGACCATTTCAGAGCCAAGGACTATCTCCATCCAATACCAGAGACGGGACTGCTGCTCAGGCAGCATTCGACCCATGAGACCGAACTACCGTCTTCTTCCACCAGGGGGAGTCCTTGGGGCACCTGCTGGGGGTGCAGCCTCCTCTGAGCGAGTGGGCAGGACCGCAGAGCCCAGGCCCAGCACCCAGTGTCGTTTGCATGCCCTAAAAACGTGCCCCAAAAGATGAAATTTCAACACCAGGCAGCCTTGGTACTCTAGAATAATGTGATCCACTTTGGACCTGATTAGGCGTCCCAGCCTTGGTCGTGGACTGTTTTTAGCAAACATTTCTCTAAACTTCCAATTAAAATCTCTTTTCAGACGAGTTCACATAAACTTCCTCCTTCTTGCCACCTGTTCCCTCGAGATGTCTCTTCTCCTGTTCAGGCAACATTCCCTCCAGGAAGGCATGAAATACAGAGGAAGGATGCAATTTTGATCTTCCCAGATATTATTCTTTTTTTTTAAAGGTTTTTTTTATTTACTTGACAGAGAGAGAGAGAAGCACAAGCAGGGGGAGCAGCAGAGGGAGAGGGAGAAGCAGGCTCCCCGCTGAGCAGGGAGCCCAATGGGGCCTTGATTGCAGGACCCTGAGATCATGACCTGAGCCGCTTCACCACCTGAGCCCCCAGGCGCCCCCTCCCAGATATTATTCCGATAGACAAACACAGAGTAATCAGCAAATATGCATGGAGAACCAAGAACACGCTTACATTACATAGCACGTCTGACAGGACCTTGCACGGAGAAGCAGCTCAAATTAATATGGTCAAATGAATATGACCGCAGGTCCAATAGACACACCTTCACTTTGGTCAGGAAACATTGTGTATTTTAAACAAAAGCAAATAAGCTTTTTGAAGCATAGTTGATTCCTGCTTTGAAAGAAGTAAAATCTTGAGGCTCCTGGGTGGCTCAGTGGGTTAAGCGTCTGCCTCCGGCTCAGGTCATTGTCCCAGGGGTCTTGGGATCGAGTCCTGCATCGGGCTCCCTACTCAGCGGGGAGTCTGCTTCTACCTCTGCCCCTCCCCCTGCTTGTGCTCTGTCTCCCTCTCTCAAATAAATAAATAAATGAATAAAGATTTAAACAAAAAAAGAAAAAAGGAAGGAAGGAAGAAAATCTGCCACCACAGCCATGCTCTGTCTGTGCGGAACAGAATTCAGTTTAGAAAGAGGGGTGTGGACAAATTCATAGTCACACGGATTGCAGCAGAAGAGATGATCTTGTCCTAAAGGTTTTGACTTTCACTTTTGAATCTGGAGGAATCCAACTGAGGGAAGATGAGTCAGTAGTCATGATGGGTTAAGAAAAATTAGAAATGCTATTAGAGACTCCATTTTCTATTGTAATAGAGATAAAACTTGGAGATGGAAATTGTCAGTATTTTATTAATAGGGAATATTAATAGGGAGTCCTTGAGTAACAAAATGTTAGCTCTATTGAATTGTAATCACCTAATATTCAATTCTTGTTCCAATCCTCCAAACCGGTCTCCCAGGAGAGGCTTTTGCAAGTTTGATTTTGCAGAACAGTTCGCAATTCACCAAAATATATTCAGCACAAAATCCAATCATATTAACACAAGTGCCTGAAAAGAGCAACCTGCAACAAAGGGCGAAATGAGCAGAGAAATGAATCCCCTTCTCCTGAGCCGGGAACACAATCACAGGGGCCACCTCCCGCCGGCCCGCGGGGGAGCCACCGCCACCTGGTGAAGGCGCACGAGCCTTACTTTTGCCTGCAGGCACGGCTCAACTCCTGGCCAACGTTCCATCCTTGTGTGAGTTCCTGGCGGAATATTTTCTCCCAGAAATGACTGCAATTGGAGGAGCTCTTTCCTAAAAGGAAATATGTCATATGATGTTAGAAAAGCCAGGATCTTTGACAGTAACTTAGGGCTATTTTTTAGTCTTTGGAGTCATATTGTGAATCTCCCATGAAGATGTTCGAAGAGATAAACTGATACTCAGTCTTTTTGACAACAGAATGGCAGAAGGGCAAGCAGGACAGGAAGAGACGCTCCTTGTGGAAGGAGCAGAGCGGAGTGAGTGGAGAGGGTGGAGGGGTGCCCAGCCACTGAGAGTCACAACGCAGAAGAGTGTTTGGGGGCAGAGAAATGTCAGCAGGAAGGAGTCTGTCTCGGATCACAACATTAAGTATGACCATATCTTTATAAACAAGTACATAGGGGGGAAAATAGAAGTAAAAACACCAAATGTTGGTGGGGGAGGAGAAGGGGGTTCGAGGCTTAGGGAGTCCATCAGGGGTGGTATTGAAGGTGAATCGAGTCCTATAAGAATCGGGGCAGGAAGCACGGTCGTCTGGGACAAGGTCCTCCTGGGCGAGGAGAACAGCAAGCATCTGGCTCTGAGCACGTGCGCACCTGGCACTGGGTATCGACCTGCCTGTGCAGTTCTCTGGGAGACCCGCTGTCATACGAGGTCGGAGCACGGACGGTGCCTTTCAGTTTGTGGAACGGCGGACAAAAACCACGAGCTCATTCCGTAAAGAGATGGGGGGGGGGGGGGCGCCTGGGTGGCTCAGTGGGATAATCCTCTGCCTTCGGCTCAGGTCCCAGAGCCCTAGGATCGAGCCCCGCATCCGGCTCTCTGCTCCGCAGGGAGCCTGCTCCCACCCCCGCTTGCCTCTCTGCCTATTTGTGATCTCTGTCTGTCAAATAAATAAAAATCTTTAAAAAAATAAATAAATAAAGAGATGGGGCCCCAGAAAACGAGCTCCCCACAGAGAAAGATGCAGCACCAGCTTCTCCTCCCATTTCCCGGATTTCCCTCCACATCCAGGATGTCAGTCTGTTAGACTGACATGGGGGCAGGTGCATGGATAAGCCCCAGACCCACCGCACCTCGGGCTGGGAAGATGGGCGTGCTCGTCACCGCCCGGCTCACAGAGCCTCTCCCGAAGTCTGCTGCGGAATTCTCAGGCCACCAGTGGTTACCCGACGGATGGCCCACGGCACACGGGGGACCTCAAAGATGCAAGACGAGCCCAGCAGGGGAGGGCCGCGTTTCCAGGAACAAAGCGGTTGGCCCAAGATTACGGTGAGAAAGCCGCCAGGTCAGAAAATGGACACATGGATTTCGACTTTGTATCTCCAAGAGTCTGGGTTGTCAAGCTTACAGGTGCGAAGACCCGGGAGCAGAGGGGGCCTCCGACACACTGAGTGTGGGGTACGGGAGTCCTGCTCTGCGCTCGGCCGGCATCACCTGGGGGTCCAAGCCTAGAATGGAGGAGCTTCCCTTAGAGTCCCCCAAAAAGTTCTGGAAAAAGGAGTTTTCAGCAACGTGGCTCACGTGGTCATTTACTGCTTACCCCGTTCGTGCAGCTGCAGGGACAGAACGCCGGGGTGCAGGCCTGGGGCAGGTGACCCTGAAGTCCACGGACACCAGCAGGGGGACCCGCGGTGGGGGGTGGCCGGGGTGGAGGGGCTCACACCCAGAGCACGCGGGCGCGGGGAAGGGAGGCACGCGAGGAGCAGGACAGCCCGCGCGCCCTTCGGGCCCGGGTGCGGGGCTTCCCCATCAGGAGACGGGCTCTGGGTGTCCGGGACCAAAGCTCCTAGTCTTCTGGAAACTCCTGTATGCGGCTCATTGTCTGAGAGCAACAATGGCTTTGTCTCACGGACCCTTTGGACGCTGCCGCCCAGGCAGCTCGAAGCGGTTGTGCATTGGAATAACGGTCATGAAAGCAATTTCTATAAAAATAAATAAACCGGGGAAGGAGGCCGGTGGGCAGAGGCAGACTCTGGCCCGGGGACCTTGAAGCAAGAGCCCCATCTAGTGGCTGCAGGCACACGTGGTCGCCCCTGGTCTGACCCGGGGACCTGGGGACGCCGTCTGCGGGATCACAGCTTTTATGGGGGAATTCATTGAAGGGTCAGCTGTCCAGAAAGGACTTTCCTTCATGTCGTCGTGCCTGTGAGGGTGGAGCCCTGCTCCCGGCCGGCTGTGGAAGCTGAAACCTCCCGTTCCCTCCTGCTGACGTGGGCGCGGCTGTAGTTCAGGGTTTCCGACAGGTACGTTTCCGTTCAGGGTCACAGGACCCAACTCCGCCACCACTGGTTGGACTCCCACAGCCAACCATGAAAGTCCTGGTAACCTAAGAGTAGAAAGGGCAAGTCCCCCAAATTTATTGTTTTATGATATGCTATGACATATCATATCATGAAGGTTAAAGTCCACTACCGAGGGGTGCCTGGGGGGCTCAGTCGATGAAGCCTCTGCCTTCAGCTCAGGTCATGATCTCAGGGTCCTGGGATCGAGTCCCGCATTGGGTTCCTTGCTCAGTGGGAGTCTCCTTCTCCCTCTCCTTCTGCCCCTCCCCTTCTTGAAATAAAATATTTTTTAAAAATCCACTACCCTAAGAAAGACGTATATTTCAGAACGACATACAGATGTAATAAAAAGGGTGAGAAGAAAAGTGAGGGAATGTTTTCTTGGGTTGGAGGAGGGAATACTGTCTAGGTACAGATTTGCTCTTGTCACATTTTAAAATATTACAGAACAGGGGCACCTGGGTGGCTCAGTGGGTTAGGGCCTCTGCCTTCAGCTCGGGTCATGATCCCAGGCCTGGGATCGAGCCCTGCATGGGGCTCTCTGCTCGGCGAGGGGGGCTGCTTCTCCCTCTCTCTCTGCCTGCTTCTCTGCCTGCTTGTGATCTCTGTCTGTCAGGTAAATAGATAAAATCTTTAAAAATATATATTATAGAACATACGAGTATACATTATGATGAGTGGGTGTTTGTACAAGAGAGGTCTTCTCATCTAGTCCATTCCTCAGCAGAATTTTTGTTCTGTCTGATGTGACACCAGGTCTGAGCTGCTTCGGGAGACAAGGGGACAGAGGTGTGTGTTCTCTGATGTTCACACGTCTGAAGAAAAGAGTGGTACTTGCTTAAAAGTTGGAGTTCTCCCCTAGTGTCATCATTGCTGTCCAACGAATTCCTCAGATAACAAAAGGTGAGAACAGGAAGAGACCTCGGAGGTCTGCTGGAACCTCTTTGTTGGGTAGAAAATGGATCTGAAGCCCAAAGAGGTTATATGCGTTTCCCAAAGCCACAGAACTAAGCAGGAAACAGCCTTCAACTCCCGGCCCAGTGCCTGCTGAAGCACACTTAGCTGCCACCTTCCAAATACAAATAAAGATCGTTATGCCCATGACCTTGTTCTGCGTGACCTTATCGGCCTTCAGTTGATGCTTGCAAAATGCCTTTCCAAAAGACTGGGAAAGAGCAGTTTACCCTTGAAATCAGAGATGGGACAGACGCTATTCACGGAACAGCTTCATTTTGTCCAGAAACCAAACGGAGTTGATGGTGCACGGAAAAGACTTCTTTCCCTTATGAAATGTTTCATTAAATTATTTCCATCCACAGATCCAATGAAGTCAGATTGCTTATATTAGAGTTTTATGTAAACTGCTGTCTCTCAATAATCACAAGAAATATTTCAATATTCCTTATTGAATCGTGATGAAAATACCACTTCAGGAAACAGGAAATATGGTCTATCCTACTCAGTATTCATGGAAAATAAAATAAAATGATACTGATTGTGAAGAACCAGCTAATATGTGGTCCATCTAGACCCGCCATTTACATTTTTAAAAACACTGGGCTAAACATTTTCTTATTAAAGGCACGCAAAGGTTTCCTCAAGGAGAAAGAATTAGTGATTCGCATCGCCTGTATTTTGAAAAACCTTCAACTTTCATTCAAAGTGAGGATGATCTAAGCTCCTCGTGCCCTTGACTGACTCAGCACTGACCTTTGATAATTGCTTCAACTTGCCTCTGTTGCTCTTAAGGACTAGATGCACTCAGCCTTGATTATGAGTATGTGTGAGAGGCAATAAAGAGATTGAAACTCAGAGGAATTATTTTTAATTTAAAGATACTATTTATTTATCTGACAGAGAGAGAATGAGCGCACAAGCAGGGGGAGAAGCAGGCTCCCCGCTGAGCAGGGAGCCCAACTCGGGGCTCGATCCCAGGACCCTGGATCATGACCTGAGCCGAAGGCAGACACTTAACCAAACCGACCGAGTCACCCGGACGCCCCTCTCAGAGGAACTGTTAAAACTCTTAAGAGGGAATCAGCTGCATTATCATCCAAGATCCCACAAAGGGGGACCCTGGGACCTCACTCCCCATCAGTGTGATTCGACCACTCTGTATTCTACACACTCCCCTCATTTCCTACTGGCCTCGCTGTTCTTTGATGTCCAGCATAACTTTAGGCGAGGCTTCTGGTAGGCTCCGCTGATAATGTCAATAAATCACATCTGAACAGAGACTTGGCAGTGAATCGTGCCACAGCCCCGAGACCAGCCGGTGAACAGACTGTCATTGCCTGCGGGGCCCATTTCGAAGTCAGCCTGGGCCAAAGGGGCTGGTCCTACGACCATATCGTCGCTGACAAACGCGGGCCGGCCCAGGAATGGCGGCCGTTTTCTTGAGGGGCTGTGGCTACAGCAGGCCCTGTGACTGATTCGTCTCCTGTGTGCACTAACTTAAGGAAATACATCTCACATTCTTTCTGCAAATGCAAGGATAAGAGTCATTGAACAGCATTGTGTCAAGGGTGTGGCTTCCCTGGTCTGTCCGCTGAGCACCAGCTAGGGATCTGTGTCTTCTAAGTTCAAAAGTATTTTTATGGCAATACGTTCAAGTGCATGTAGTCAACAACTAACCAACCCCAGAGAGCACTGGCCTTTGCCCCTGCACCCTGGACGGTCATCTCTAAGCCCCTGGAATGTCCTGCCTGATGAGACTGTCTGTTTACCTGTAGACGGATCGTCTGTAGTGGAATTTCTGGTAGGGTCTGTGGGACACATGCTATCAGCTCAAGGTCAAGAGGGTCTGGAGACTAAAGGTCAGACAGGCGGGTAGTCAATTATGACAGAATCCTAATAAAAACTCCAAACACCAAGGCTCTGGAAGCTTTCCTGGTTGACGAAACTGCATGTGTATTGCCACACGTCATTGCCAGGAGAAGCCAGCGCTGCCCCCGTTGTGTGTCCTGGTCGCTGCTTCCCCACCGGCCCCTCTTCCCTTGGCTGACTTTCGTCCCTGTTCCTCCACTGTAACAAACAACAACTGTGAGTAGAACAGCTTTCCGTGATCCTGTGAGTCCTTCTAGTGCATTAGCAAACCCAAGAGTGTCTTGGGAACTTCCGAACTCTGCAAAGCCTGATGATTGTTTGTTGAACTTCAGTTATTTAAACAGGTAACTAAAAGGTCATCAAGTAAAATGCATGTGCGACTTAGAAGGACACACATACACACACGGGCCAAATAAGCCCCGACAGGTGCAACTCGGGAGTTAACATTCAGCCTCGCTGGGGGAAACGCCTTCATCACATGTCGGCCAAGAGCTAAGAGAAACATCCTTGGCCTTGCCAGTTTTTCTCAGAGTCCTAGTCCCAGGTCTTCGTGAGTCCTCTTCTCCAATCCGTGTTGTTCTGTATGCACAGTGTTACTTCCTTATGTGCAGCTGCCTGCCGCTGTCAGGGTATGTAGCGGGGCTCCCAGGGCTGTGCTGGGACTGGCTTGGGCTGTTATTAGCATCTCTGCCCCCAGACCCCCACACTGGTCCCTTGGAGTCACCCGCAAGGGGTGTATTTCCAACCAGGGAATCTTCAGAAGCTATAGATTCCGACTTCCCTCCCCTGCCCTCCAAGGCCATCGTTCATCGCTGATCTGCCTGCAAAACACGAGTCTTTAACAACCCATTTTCACATCGACTTGCTGCATTTCACCACCCACTCTAAACCACCAGGCAGGACCCCCGTCTAGACTAGAATCCCGACCTCTGCCCAGCACACACCGACCTGGCTGTTTGTATGTTTCTGCTCCAAGCTGTATCTCATAGAGCACACCGTTGGGAAGGGGGTCTGTAGTCCTTCCAGGTGGTGGAGAGACCCCAGGCTAAGTGTCTCTCATTGCAGAAAAAGTGTTCCTCCTTGTGAGAACTTCCCAAGCCACCCTTGGCACAGGACCTGTTTTGTGTTTCTTTAATTTCCAATTCTGATGGATTGATTCTTCTTTAAAAAAAAAAAAAAAAAAAAAGAGTGCTTAGAAAGATTAAAAAAAAATAGGAACCCTACATTTTTAATAGGAGATTTAAAGAAGTAACATTTCTATTGGAATGTTACAAAAGTTTCTAAACTTTCTAAACTCAATTTCTACACTAACGTTTTTCAGTTTCTAACCTCCTAATTTCATACTCTGCCCTCTAAATGCTCTGGTTTTGGACTTA
The DNA here is from genome assembly GCA_004024625.1 of Mellivora capensis. Taxonomy (NCBI): domain Eukaryota; kingdom Metazoa; phylum Chordata; class Mammalia; order Carnivora; family Mustelidae; genus Mellivora; species Mellivora capensis. The sequence continues at coordinate 3,446 of PISX010020376.1, read as the reverse complement.
ACTTGCTGTAGGCCAGAGACAGAGTATCCGTGCGTGGACCATCCCACGCCGCAGAGAATACCCTCTCCATAGGGATCTGATCATTGCCCCAGCAGGCAAGCATTCATCCGTTCAAGCTGCCCTGCCCCTTCATGAAGGTCATACACAATTTGCATTTCCCACTGTTAGAGACCAGGCCTAGTGAGTGGAAATAAATCACGATTTTGAAACTCAGTTTCATTTCACGTAATAATTGATCATGGACAAGCAATTGAATCCTAACCAAGTTGTTCTAATTAAGCAAATTTGTCTATAAACCCAGTGAGTACTGATCTGGAGGCTCAGTCTTTAGGAAGCAATGAATTAATTCTATTGGAATTCATTGAGGTAATCATAAGGCAATTGATCAAATCACCAATTAGTTGGTCCAAATCATTTATGATGACAACCAAGACAGCTCAACAGACCCACCAAACACATACCTATTTTCTCTGAATTGTAGCTTTATGTTCCTCTTACAAGACCCAAGAATTTCAATATTCAGAAGGTCTCCTAAAAGCCAGAATTGGTGTTGAAATTGTTCATGCCTAACTTATGTTGAGAAGAGAAAGCCCTACATGAGACATGTTAATTTGGTGGTTAGATTACCTGATACAAATGCGCAAGTGAGAACATGAGGACGCATTTAATGGGAAACAGTGGAGGGCGTGGCAATGGGCTCCATCTTTATTCCTACTGGGGAAAAATTCATTGAATCAGGATGATTTAACTCAGAAGCCTTGAAATGGACTTGCAAACTGGCCACCCTCCAGAGCCGCTGAAGCCCTGGAAGATGGGTGAGAACAGCAGACTGTTCTCAGACACGTTCCTCTTGTTAGGAAGCAAATATACTATGGCATATAGGAAGCATATATACTCTGACTACAAGAGCGATTTGTGGGACAATGTGACTGGCACTTCAGGTCTGTTATTTCCTTGACTTTCAGCAAAATCCTATGAGTTCTATTACGACTAGACCCATTTAATCTTACAAAGGAGGGTAGAGGGTTTTTTGTTGATGGGTTTTTTTGGTTTGTTTTTTTGTTTTTTGTTTTCTGAGGAAGGTAGTTTTACGCAATGAATCACATGTCTGGAAAAGTTTACCATGATCTGTTCCTTTGGGTTAATTGCACCGATCTCTAAAATAATAATTTCAAATTTAAATATTTTCAAGAGAGGAAAAATTTTTAGCACTTGTCAAGATTGTGAAGGAACAAAAAATTATAAGCAGTTGTCTTCTGTGTATATATACTTTAAAGTGACATTTCCTAACTAGGAGTAGACCCTGTAAAAATCCTGTTTGGGATAATTTAGGTTACTAGAAGGCCAGTTATCATTATAGCAGTAGTAATTGGTAATAGCAGCTCTAAAGCTTTTTTTTTTTTAAAGATTTTATTTATTTATTTGACAGAGAGAGATCACAAGTAGGCAGAGAGGCAGGCAGAGAGAGAGGAGGAAGCAGGCTCCCTGCTGAGCAGAGAGCCCGATGGGGGGCTCGATCCCAGGACCCTGGGACCATGACCCGAGCCGAAAGCAGAGGCTTTAACCCACTGAGCCACCCAGGCACCCCTAAAGCTTTTTTTTTTTTAAGATTTTATTTATCGGTCAGAGAGAGAGAGAGAGAACACTCACACAAGCAGGCGGAATGGCAGGCAGAGGGAGAAGCAGGCTCCCCCTGAACAAAAAGCCTGATGCAGGACTCAATCCCAGGATGTGGGATCATGACCGTAACCCACTGAGCCACCCAGGCATCCCACTCTAAAGTTTTTAAAGTACCATCTATCCTTCTATGTAAAAGAGGCAATGCCAAATACTTTATATTTTCTATGAGATAGGTACCATTGTCTCTTTTATATGGGAAACTGAAATTTTAAGAACTTAGGTGATGTGCTGAAGCTCAAATTGTTCATCACTGGTGGAACTTTTCCAACTGGAAAACTATATTCCGTACAACAGTGTCCTCTCAATGTAAAAGGTAATCCTAAGAAATTGGGTGGAACTATATTTTATGCATTCTGATCAAAAACAGCAGAGCCAAATGAAGAAATGTTACAGGAATGAAGGCAGTGAAGCAATTGGCATGAAAACACCTAGTATCTCAAAGCCTCTTCTCTTTCCCAAAGGAAACAAGAGAGGCTGTATGGGGAGGAAGAAGAGAAAGGAGAGAGACTGAAAAGTCATTATCCCTTCTGAAAAGCAAAGGGCATGGAAATAAGAAATTGCTCTCAGTTTACTTTTGTATCTTCAGGGATGAGCAAAACTAGTCAACAACAACAGAAACCCCTGAGTGCTCTCTACATGCTAGGGAATAAAAATTATATTTTTATAATATAAAACTATTATAAATTATATTATATTGTTATATATTATAATTATACTTATTTATAATATAATATATTTATATTATTATATTATATTATAAAACTATTTATATTTCATATAAAACATATTTTACATTTATAGAAATACTTAAAATATTAATATTTTATTAAATGTTTTATAAATTATTTTATAAATTATATAAATAAATATTTATAAATATTTTACAAATAAAATTATAAAAATTATACCCAGTCCCTGCCTTCAAGGGGGACTCAGAAGAGCAGAGGAATATACTTCCTTCCCAGGAAAATTCATGCAGAAAAGCAAAAGTTGTGAGCAGCACACTTTACATTCACACAGGAAAGGAGCAGCATCGCAGCATCACAGCCCAAGGCTTTTCTAAGTAATGGTTTCTATGTATCTGTTGGAGAGGTATCCATAGACATGGTATACATTCCTACTGGATGTAACTATTGAAGTCATAGATACACAGGAAAAAAGAAAGTGTCAGAAGGGTGTAAAGGGAAACATACATATCCTCTATGGCTCACATCTGTTTCTACCCTCTACAGCCATTCTTAACAGATGCTTCTGGTTATTTTCAACTGCCGCAACATGTATATCTGTGCCTACATTTCTATTTTAAAAGTTTTATTTTTAAAAAGGATCATACTAGTGGTTCCTCAAAAAATTAAAAACAGAATGACGACATGACCCAGCAATTGCACATCTGGGTCTACACCTGAAAGAATTGAAAGCAGGATCTCAAAGAGATATTTGCACACTCGTGTTCACAGCAGCATTATTCACAACAGCTGAAAAGTAGAAGCAACCTGAGTGTCTATTGACAGATAAACGGACAATGAAATGCGGTAAATGCAGACAATGAGATGCTTTCCAGCCTTTGAAAGGAAGGACGTCCTGACACGGGCTAGCACACAGATGAACCGTGAGGACAGTATGCCGAGTGCAATCGGCTAGGTGTGAAAGAAGAAACAACTGTTGTGTGACTGCATTCACACGAGGAGCTGAGAGTAGTTGAATCCATGGAGACAGAGAGGAAGGAGGCTGCCAGGGGCCAGGGAAGGGGAGACAATTACTCCTGA